>JAAALK010000283.1:17498031-17591181 GCA_019279435.1 Zizania palustris | reverse complement strand
GCACCGATGGTGTAGGCGAGCCCCATGGCCACTTCCAGCGCGAGATCCAGGCAGTAGGCGACGTGGCCCAGTTGAGCCACAGCGCGTGCACAGCTGAGACAACACCGGAGAGCCTCATTGCCAAGAACAAAGGCAACATTGCTTACCCGATTGGGCGGTGGCGTCGGGCGTTGGGCGATGACGTCGAGCGTCAGGCGGCGGGCGGGGGAGGAAACAAGGCAGGCGGTGGGTGTGGGAGGAAACAAAGGGCCATGGGAGGTGAGGAGATAAAGTTTAAATTAGTCATAAAATGTAGAAGGATGACATTGTAAAAAATTTGTTGCAAAATAATCCCCGTAGGACATATAATCAAAGATTGCTTAACTTTAGACATATTATCAAAGATTGTTCAACTTTAGACATATTATCAAAGATTGCTCAACTTTAGGACATTAGATATATTAAAAGCAGGTGGCCATTTGAGCTCCCAATAAGCTCCATGTATGTTGTCTTACAGAAAAGCCCTTCAGTTTTGATAGAATTAATTCAGCATAGTGGCCAATCAATTTTGCAATAATACCCTTCTAATTTGCTAGAATTATTAATCCTCCCTACACTAGCTGCCTCCCATACAAATCCCCTCCCCGTCCTCTTCTTGTCCTCTTTCCATCCCTACACCAGTTGCCTCCCACAGAAATCCCCTCCCCTCCATGTCCTCTTCTCCTCCTCTTTCCATATGTCTCAAGCTCTACGAGTTTGCTCGCTGCTCTAATCACCCCACAACCACATCTCCGGCAGCGAAGGCATCGTGGCTGTGGAGTGGCGCATGGACCTAGTTACAAAGGCGGTGTGTAGAGCCAACAACCATAGATCTAGCAGTGGCAGCCTTGACGACGACAGATCTGACGGTAGGAGACTCGTTGGAGGGAGATCCGGCGATGGGAGACCTAGCCAGGTATTTGGCAGGGTGGTGCATCGCCCTTCGCTTGTTTTTAGATGGATACTCCATTAATGATCTTGACAAGGTATGGATTGTGTCTGAATAGCAAATATTTGTTTGTTACATGTGGATCATAATAGCATTTGTTGATTTTTGCAAAGGGAATGCTTATGTTTCTAATAGGTGATGATCTACAGAAGCAACCATATAGTAGTGCATCAAAATATTTGTTTTCTGTAAGTGTGATTCATATTTAGTTTATTGTGAAATATTATATATGCAGACATCTTTTGATGATGTGCTCAGAGTAAAGCATAGTTATGCATATGTTTCTTAGAACCAAAAGATTCATCTCTCCTTGACGAAGCTAGATCACTGATGATTTGCCAATTTCTTTTACAGTTCCTCGTAGCATCACATGCATTTCATAATATTGTAATGTATTGTTATAGGATATTGAGCATGTTTGTTTGCCTCAAAACATCTTGAGGGTTGTGGCTTGCAAATTTGTGAACTGACCTATTATGTGCGAGGTTAGCTACATTTGTGCTCTAATTTTATAACTTTAACAAATGTCACGTTTATGCTCAGATAATCTGTCTACAATGTAAAATGCTAGGTGTGGGGCTATAGATCCTTTCTGTTTAATGGTGGTGGTTGGGCACTGAATGTGTTGTGAAAGATCTATCCTCCATGGTGGATGCTTCGTGGACTTATCATGATTAATTGGTTAGCCCATCTTTAAACCTGCAATTTATAATGTTATATATATCATCTACTATTCAACATAACACATGCTTTAATATTTTTCTTGTATATTCAAGGTTGATGAGTCCATCATCATGAATGCCTGCCACCCTAGACTTAATTTAGACCCTACACCAAGTCTTGAAATACTTTACACTGTTTTTTACTGTATAATTTGCAACCGAGACTTAATTTTGTTTTCCCCATGCTTTACCTATGCACACGATACATCCAACATACACTTTTTGTGGTGTGGATGCACTGCAATTACGTTTACAATAGTTGTTTTAGCTATATCCTAAACCAACCATACTTGCTTTCTGGCTCATTTATTGTGAAAGACATGACTTGTAATGTATGCTTTTTTATGTAGTGTTACATTGTTTGCACCGTGGGTTAGCAGTGTAATGTGCTTTTGATACATGCTCCTTTACATATATAATTTGCCATCTGCTTTATTGTGTCTCCTTCTTCTCTTGTTCCTGACCTTTCTTCTTGCTGAATTCAAATATGTGTGTTTGATGAGTTCTTTTTTTATATTTTGGTTTTTCCTTCATCTATATTTTCCACTGCTATCATTTTCCTTTCTTTTCACAGCTTCTCTGCACATTGGTCTTTCCACTGTTCTTATCTACTTTGTTCCTAGACATTTTGTTTTCATTGCTATTGTTTTGCTATGCTCCTGATGTTCTAATCTTCATGAGAGCATTCTATTATCTGTTTTTTCTACAACATTTCCATATCTTGGCAGTATGTGCTTTTGAGTTTTGTGATGTCATTTGGTGTCAATCGCTATGGCCTCAGAATTTAATTTCATTTTTTTCACATGAAGTCAGTATTGGTGGTCCTAGAGGAATCTTATTATAAGCATGCAACCATCTAAAGTTTTATAATGAGTCATAAAAATCATTTGGAGGCATATGACAGAATTTCATGTTTGGTAATTAAACAAAATGCATGTGTACAGAAATTATTACACACAAGAATTTCTTGTGATGTCATCTAGTGTATTACACACAAGATGACAGTTGTGCTGACTTTGTTTGGACATGGTTTATTACAGCATATGTGAAGAAATTATAGCAAAGTGAAGGCTTTCGAATGCAAACTGTGATATAATTATAACAAAGTGAGAAGGCTTTCTAATATAATTTCACACCAGAACTGAATAAATTTTGTATAAAAAACAACATATGTGAAGAATTTTCGATTGTTAAACATATGTGAAGAATTTTCGATTGTTAAACCCATTGTTCATATAATTATATAAAGTATATGTCGCTTATCATCGTACCAACTGTTATTTTACATGATATGTAACTTATGTGTTCTTTTGAATTTTATAATTATTGAAATGACCGAGCAATACTAAATATTAATTTAAACTTTGATGACTTCATATGCAACATATAGTCTATTATATCGATGTGGTAAATGGAACTTTCGTAGTCTATTTTATTATCTTTGATGTTTAGTTAAGTTAAGAAGAAGATGCCATCCTTATTTATGTTATGGTATTGTGATTTCAAATTCTTCAAAGTATTTTTTAATTTCATTGTTTATTGCTTATCTGTATTCTCATTGATACAATTTGTGCACACAATGTATTTTTTTACCAGCGCGCAATGCGCGTGTCGCCGTCTAGTATTATTAATTTTCCCTTAGGTGTGGGAGACAGGGGTCGAATGGGGAATGGGGCACATGGGTGCTAGGCTCCTAGCGGTCTAGCACTTTTGTGAAAAACACCATGTCTTTTCTGTTTTTCATGGCGCGCTCCGAATTTCTGAATTTTCTCTTCTTGACATATAAAATGTCAAGAAACGAGGACATAGACGCAAAAAAAAAATACAACTCGGTGGAAAGTATAACATCGGGCCTACACACAATTAGCAATAAAAATGAGATTTTTTTTGCAAAAATGCTGGCTCCGCCAGGGACGAAGTGGCACCGCATGGAGCGGCCACGATAGCCAAAATGGTTGTAGTCTTAACAAATTACGTAAAAACCGAAGGGTTTTTCTTTTTTGCAAAACAATGATGTGGCTTGCTGTGGTGCGAGGAGAGGGCATCTCTTTTTAATATAAGTAACTTTGACATGGAATTAAGCCCTCGGATATTCGGATAAGGATTATATATCCATTGCTTGTAATTAGGCGTAAATTGCATGATCCAAATTAACTAAACCATTTAGGATCCATATGAGACTATGAGGTGTCAACCAGTGGGGGACTCAGCGAAAAGGACCAAAGCATAAGGCCAGATAAATGGTGAGTAATCTTAACTAATATAAAACGTTCAGATTTCCGTGTCCTCCGTCCGCAACCCCGTACCTTCTCACTTCTCATAAAAACCGACCAAAACTTGTACCCGTAAAAATCGGTTCGCCCCCGCTTTGCGCACGCCCGCCCAAAACCCCCGCGCGCAACCGCTCGACTGGCCATGCACGCAGCGTCCGCCCGAGCACTCGCTCGTAGCGCAGCGCCACGCGCATGCAACCGGCCGAGCTGCGCGCCGTGCAACGCCAGGCGCATGCAACCGAGAGCCTTGTAAGCGTGAGAAAAAATAAAATCTTAACTCTTAACTAATATAAAGTGTCCATATTTCCGTGTCCTCCGTCCGCAACCCTGTACCTTCTCACTTCTCATAAAAACCGACCAAAACTTGTACCCCGTAAAAACCGGTTCGCCCCCGCTTTGCGCATGCCCGCTCGGAACCCCGCGCGCAACCGCCCGGTTGGCCATGTGCGCAACGTCCGCCCGAGCGCCCGCGCATAGCGCAACGCCACGCGCATGCAACCGGCCGAGCCGCGCGCCGCGCAACGCCAGGCGCATGCAACTGAGAGCCTTGTAAGCGTGAGAAAAAATAAAAAGAAAAGAAAAGAAAAGAAAAGAAAATTGTAAAAAAAGAAGAAAAAATAAAAAAGAAATAAAAGAAAATTTTATTTTGCATTTCAGTTTTTTATTTCTTTATTTTACGCAGATGTACGAATTTTGTGTAAAATTCTTTAGATTTTTGAAAAATCATATAGAAACATGAATTTTAAGTAAAGATAATATTGTAAAATAAAGTTATGTTGCAAAACAGAGGCATCTAACTAGTTTAGGTAAAAGCGGGATGGGACTTATAGGGCCTAAAGCAAATTGTTCCGGTTACATATATAGTACGATAACATGACCAAGTAGTAGTAGGCAGAAAGTAAATAGGGGCAAAAATAAGCCCAACAAACTGATACTCCTTTTTTAAAACGATGACATTGGTTTTTATTTGTTTTATTAAAAAATCTTTTTGAAATATTATTTATTTTGTTAAATTTTGTTTTATTATTAAAGGCAATTCAAATATAACTTATATTTTTGCATATTTTCACAGAATTTTTGAATAAAACAAATAATTAAATTTTGTGATAAAAGTTAACAACGTTATTTAAAAAAGGAGTATAAAATATTGATAGTGATTGGCCATCGATATGAGAATAAACCATAGCATAGATGCAGCTCCACCGATGACCTGTCGGAGCTTCGGGCTGTGTTCTCGGAGAATAGCCTGAGCCGTGACCAATATATAGGACAACGGTACAATGCTGGGTGTCCATGTGCTGAATGAAGACAATTGAAATCTTCAGACGAGAAAAAACCCTCTTGATTGATGCAAGATCTCCTAGGCTCGGGAAGTATAATGATATCATTCACCTAAAATCTTGGTCAGCCACGCCGGCTAGCCTCCTCCTCCGCCGCTTCCTCCCGGTCGTCTGCGCCGCCCACACGCTCTCCCCGTGCACCTCCCTCTCCGCCTTCCTCCCCGGTGCCCGGAAGTATCCCATCGTCATCACCACCACCGATCAAACAAGACACCTCTTCTTCCTCCTTGCTTACGCTTGCTCGAAAAAATTAATAATTTATCATTATCAAAATATGTATTTTGATTATGATGTTATTTTTGATACGGATAGCTTGAACACTGCTGCTGGACCCGCTGATCAGCTTCGGCGTGTGAATGCCAACGAAACCTCGTGACAACTACACTTGTCTGAATATCTATCTGCACAGTGCAAGAGCGGCAAGGTTCATCACGTCACAACTTTTGGTGTCACCAACAGGCAACAGCTTGCTTTGCAAGTTCGGTTTCTGAAGATTTCTTTTGCAAATTCGTTTTTTGAATAGTGAATATCTCTTTTGCAAATCTGGTTTCTGAGTATTTCCTTCGCAAATTTGTGTATTCTCATTCACAAAGTAGCACTCTGATTTATTTTCAGTGGAGCATTCAGGGTGAGAGAGATACCGTTGCACCGAGCAGCAAGGGTTCTGATCAAAATTTATGGAATCAACTCATAATAGGTCTTCAGCAAAGTGACGCTTTATGGAATCAAAATTTATATGGAAAAACTGATCAAAAGCAATAAATTGTCAACGCATCAGACTTGTTCTACCTTTTGATGTTTATCAAGCTACTCTCCGTTCATTTCATATTAGCAGTCGTTTGACTTTTTAAAATAAAATTTATATCAAATATACCAACAATATAATATCAAATTAGTTTTATTAAATCCACCATGAAATATATTTGAGTAAAATATTTATTTGATAGTGTAGATGATATTAATATATTTTCTCTAAATTTGGTCAAATTTAGAGATGTTTGACTTAAAAAATTAAACAGCTCCTAATACGAGAAGGAGGAATAGTTGCTGAAATGATTTGTAGGGATGGATATGGATGTCAAAATATCTGAATTATTTGTATTCAAATTTGAATAATTGTAAATATGAATATTCGTATTCGTAGCCAACGTATTTATATCTGAATTAAATATGGACAATATTCAGAAATATCTGAATTCGTTTTACAAATATGGATATAGAAACGGATATCTGAATTTTTGCTAAATTTGGATATAAAAAGGGATACATTCGTATTCATTTTAGGATTTCACACGGATTAAACTTTTAGGAATTCAAGATGACATATCATCACTATATTAATATGTATGGTTTATTTATTATTTATATAATTATAGAATACTTAAGTTAGTGAATATTAATATGTATGATTTATTTATTTTTTATATAATAATGAAATACTTAAGTTAGTGAGGGTTTTCTAGCAATACAAGACACTAAGATATTTACAATTTTTCTTGAGCTTAAATTTTTTTCTATACTCAATATATAACATAACTTATTCTATGTAAAATATTTGTATTTTTCTAAATCCATTTGCTAGTTTTAACTCATTAATTGTGTTTCTAGGATTTAAATTGAAATATTTGAAATTTGAACTGTAAGTACCTAAAATAATGCACCAAAATTTATAAAAAAATCATATTCATGATTTTGAGTTCATTTTTAGTTCTTATACACTAAATTTAAAGAAAATTTTAAAAATCTATGTTACGATACTCGATATGTGGAGCTTAAGGGTTTTTTAATTCTAAAAAATTAAAATAATGCCTGAAAAATATGAGAATTGTCATGATGTTATGATATTATACGTAGATATTATGATAAAAATTTGAAAATGTTTTAAGAAAGTTGTCACACGGAATGTTAAGAAACTCGAGATTCTCTAGAGAAGAATTAAGGTGGCGTTTGGTTCAGGAGTCTCATAGAACGGAATGATTCCATTCCAGATTCTGAGAATGGAATGGCTCTGCTCCGCGTTTGGAAGCAAGAACGGAGCCACTCTGTTTTTTGTTTAGTTCTGGAATCTGATAGAATAGAACAGTTCTATCTCTTATTTGGTTCAAGAGCAGAAATCAAACACAAAATACAATGATTTCATAGTTGAACACACAAAGTTCAATAGTTCAACACACATAGTTCAACATACATAATTTCATAGTTCAACGCACATAATTTACAGTTTAACACTCATTGTTCAATAGCAATATTCAACAAAAATAGTTCCACACATAGTTTAAATATCATCTCAAGTACTACACCCAAAAATCCAACAAGAAAACAGATGTTGCGCACCGACCTTGGACTCGATCTGGAAGCGGAAGCTACGGGCGTGGGACGGGAGGAGCCGGTGGAGCAACGCGGCGGCGGCCGCCTCGTGAGCCGCCGGCGACGCCACCCTGCGGCGGCCCGCCCTGCCGATCTTCTCCCACGCGGCGGGAGCAGCCGACGCCGCAGGCGGCAACGGGAGAGAAGCAGGAAGGGAAGAGGCAGCGGCCCCCTCATGGTAGCGACTGGACTTCCGCCGGTGGCCTTGGCCCTGCCGCCGCCGCCTCAAACGGCCAGCCGCTGTGGCTGAGCCGGAGGTCGAGGCCGCCAAGGAGGAGCCCAGCAGCCGTCGCCGAGGAAGAAAGAAGGTGGAGCCTACGACGAGCGAGGAGGAGCGTGGAGCGGACGGAACCGCTCGGTTCGGCTGTTTTTTGGGGACGGGATGGTTCCGAATCTAAAGGGAATATTCCCTTTTTGGAGCCGTTCTGTTCCACTTAATTCCAAGCCAAACACATATAAAGTGGAATAGAGTCGTTCGCTTCCACCTAACTCTTGAACCAAACGCCACCTAAGGTCTTGAGATGGAATAGATTATAGTTGAAATTAAATTGATGGTTAAATATTTGTTTGAACTTGAAACTTTTCTTATAATCAAAATACAACATATCTCATTCCATATATTTTTTTATATTTTTTTAGATCCATTTTCTATTTTAAATCATTAATTGTGTGTCTAGGATTTAAATTGAAATATGTGAAATTTGAACTATAAGTATCTAAAATAATGCACAAAAATTTATATAAAATTCATATTCATTTTTTAATCCATTTAGTTCCTATACACTAAATTTAAATAGATTTTTAAAAAAATCTAGGTTATGACACTCGGTCGGTAATGTAGAGCTTAATTATTTTTTAATTCTTAAAAAACAAATAAAGTCTAAAAAATATAAGACTTGTCGTTGTGTTATATGATAATTAGATGCTATGATAAAATTTTGGTGTTTTATAGGTAAGTTTACTATTTTAAATTTATTAAATGTATTTATAGAATTTAAATTGAAATAGGTGAAATTTAAACGTACCTGAAATAATGAACAATATTTATGGTCATGAATTCTTATACTAACTTCTAATTTAATATACTCATCACTTTAGACTTTTAGAAAACTTACAAAACAATGAACATTTGAATACTGATTCATTTCAACTTAAATTGAGTAACCATCCGAATACGTATTTGTATTCGAATTATCTGTTTTGTATTCGTATCCGAGAATATATGAATTCATATTCATATTCAAAGTAAAATATAGTAAATAGCATTATCTAGATTTGTTTCTATTTAATCCATCCCTAACTATTTGTGTGTCACATTCAGAAGGAATTATTGAATCTTCATAAAAAAACTGCGCCATTAGCTACGCTCAGTGCAGGAGAATATTTCCCATTTGGCCTCGGAGTCGAGAAATTTGATTATTCGCCGCCACCAATAAGTTTGCTTCTATTTTTTTACCATTTCTAACATTGAAATTGATTTTTTACCACTCACAACATTGACATCTTGAATATTTGTTATTTTATAATTTTAATCTAGTTTTAATTATTTTTTCTCTCTTAGTACAAAAAGGAAATTATCATCTTACCCTTCTCCTATCCAGTATAACATTTTGTTAGGATACTAAGCAACTTTTTTGTGACTATTTTTCTAACGTATGATTAGGGGTGGCAACGGGGCGGGGCGGGTCCGGGTTGGTGAATACCAGACCCGAACCCGGACCCGGTAGGACCCGGCCCCGTTAGCCCCGCGGGTGAAATTTTTCACCCGGACCCGGACCCGTCGGGTCCCCGCAAACCCGTCGGGTCCCCGCGGACCCGTTTTGAAATTTAAAAATATACAAATGACATAATTTATAAATCACAAATATAACAAAATTCAAACTAAATATCACCGTAAATCATCTTGTTTACATTTTCCAACATTCCAACAAACAAAATTCATCAATATTAAAGTTAGGTTTTTTATCATCTTACATTAGACCAATATATATATACATATATATACATATACATATACATATACATATATAAATATACATATATACATATACATATATAAATATACATATATAAATATACATATATACATATATAAATATATACATATATAAATATATACATATATATAAGTTTTTTTATTTATTGGATCGGGTACCCGCGGGGACCCGCGGGTTAAATAATCAACCCGAACCCGAACCCGACATTATGCGGGGCCCCGACCCGATGAACCCGCGGGTGAAAAATTGAACCCATCCCCGGCCCCGTAGGGGCGGGTCCCCGGCGGGTCCCCGGCTCCACCGGGGATATTGCCACCCCTACGTATGATCGAGTATATTTGTTAAATTAGTGTTATACACAATTTAAATTGAATAATTTTATTAGAATCACTACTATAATCCTTATAGGAGAAATGTAAGAGGGTAATTTTCTTTGCATTAAGAGAGAGAGAAAAAAATTAAAATCATATTAAAATGAAAGAATGACAAAAAAATCAACATGTCAACGTTGTGAGTGACAGAAATCAATTTTAATGTTGAGAGTGGTAAAAAAATTGAAGCAACTTATTAATGATGGCAAATGATAAGTTTTCCAGCTCCTCGAGTCACCGGACCACCGTGCGTGGCAAACACCGGAAACAATCTTTTAGTAATGTACTATAGCTGTATTATTATGATTTCATTTTTAAGATAATGAAATTATAACTTTCGGTCTCTTTATTGACCAGCTTAGCCAAACTATCTGGATCGGACTTGGACTGGTTACTATTGTTACCAGACATGTTTGACAATTACCGAATCAATTTCCAGACACTGTTGGCCAGTGAGATAGTTAAAAGTTGTGGTACGTACACTGATTATTACCATGGTTTTGTGAAGCAAGTTTATATAGAGTAAAGCATGGAAAACACTAGTTTGCCAAGTGCCCGATAGAATGCACTTGACAAACCTTGTTGCATTCGGCAAATCCGAAAGCCACTCGGTGTAGGACCGAAAGTAGCGACTAGAGGGGGGTGAATGAACGCCTAAAAATTTCTTACTAAACTATATCGAACTTCCAACACCCAACCAACTTAATCGGACAAATAATATTAGTAAAATAAATTATCGGTACTATAGTTATCTAGCCTAAAAATGACCGGTGTCCTAATTAAAATGATATTAGAGCTAAATTAAAAAGAATCACTGCAGTATATAAAATGGGTACTAAAAATATTTAATGACGCAATAAAAAAACACTAAATATCCTAATAAATTGTTCAGATTGCAGTCTAAAAATAAAATACTAATTAACTGAATAAAATATAGATCACCCAAAAATTAATTCAGAAACATCTTAAAAATATTTCACGCGAGAGAAAGAAAAATTATTACGACTAATAAATTTTTCTTTTCTTTTATATAAACAGATTAAACATATCTATTTAAATAAATAATATGAGATAACTAATAAACAGATTACAATTTAATGACGAGATTAATTTTTAATTAAAAACAGATAACTACGAGATTATTATTTTTCAGCTAATTAAAATATGGATAAACGTTGGTGTAACTAACCAACTAACAGCTTCAGCCAAAACGCAGCCGGCCTCGTGCCGCGTGCCACAGGAAAAAGGGAAGCCGAACCGCTCCCTGTACACCGGCTGGAATTGCTGTGGGGCCCGCCGTTCATGGAGAAAGAAATTCCTGCGTAGCCTGCTGCCGTGCTGCAGCTGCGCGTCGCCTGGCTGAGATCTCACGCAGAAAATTAGCCGGCAGCTCATGGGGCCCGCATGCTGCTGCTGCTTTCCCACTGCACGAAGCTGCGTAGGCTGCTGCTTTGATAGTCGTGTGCCCTGCTGAAAATGGCAGAGGAAAACCGGCGTGCTGCCGGCTCCGTTTACCAGCGAAAAGTCTCGCCGTGAGTGATGATGGGAAAAAGAATAGCCTGGATTGCACATTGATCTAAAGAATAAAACAGTCATCTCCAGGAGATAGGAGCTTATTTATAGGCGACTTCTAATACATGAAAATACTAATTTACCCTAGGATAAATTAACACTGACTTTAAAATAAATTCCGAAAATTACCAAAATATTCTTAGAAAAATAACCTGGCTCAAATAAAAATATTCTAAACTTAAAAACTAAATATTAATATCCTAAAAACAAAATAATCATAAGTGGTCAGTTTTGCGCCGAAACTGACAAAGCGTCTACCATCTTCGCACTGGGTACCCGGATTGGGCGGACCCGACCCCGCAGCTTCCTCAGCCCGGCAATCGCTCGCCGCCCGTGTACCTGAGTCAAACCCAGTCAACAAACCAGTGGATCATCTGCCGCTCCTAGCCCATTTACCCGGATTGGGCCAGCCCGACTCTGCGGCTCCTCTGCCTGGCCGTCGCTCGCTGTCCGTGTACTTGAGTCGCACGCGCCTCAGACTCGGCAGGTCTTCATATCTCTCTTCCTTTGACTTCCGTTGACAATCACTCATCATATCTAGAGTATCAAAACCATATTCTCCAACATGGTTTCTTACTCGGCAAACAAGCTGAAAAAGCCTCTGACCCCCTTTTTTGCTGCCACCATTATAACGGCAGGGTGAAAAGGTAGAGTTTGTAGAGTGCCACTAACGAACACTCGACAAACCCTATCCTTTGCCAAGTGCCACAAAAAAAACTCGGCAAAGTGCTAGTACTCATTATTTCATGTGAAAACATATTTTGAGCCCATGACATGTTTTAAACATGTTTGGAACTTGAATTTTTTTTACACTCATAATGCAACCTATATTAAGCCATGAAAAAGTTTCATATTTTTCTGAGTGAGTTTGTTATTTGTAAATAATTAATCATATTTCTAAGATTTAATTCAAAGTGGGTCAAATTTCAACTGCATGTACATGAAATAATGACTAATAAATTGTAGAAAAAACATATTTATGTTCATGAGTCTATTTGTAATCTTTTAGCACTACATGTAACTAAATATTAAAAAAATCTAAGTCATCGGCAACATGGAGCACCAATGTTTTTTAATTATAGAAAATTAAATTGAAGCCTAAAAAATATGATACTTTACATGTTGTCATTATATCATACATATATACTGTGGTAAAAATTTTATAATATTTTGACAAAGTTTTCATGTATGTATGACCTTTAGAAATTGGACAATCTTCGAGAAGGTTTAGAAGTTTAGGGATGTAATGAGTTAGGTTTAGAAGCAAATTGATTTTGAAATCTTTGTTTGAACTTAAAACTTTTTGTACTATTAACACCCAATGTATCTTATACCATACTAAAAATTGGCATTTTTTAGTACTAGCTTGCTATTTTTCGTTAATTAAATCAATTTATAGGATTTTAATTAAAAGATCCCAATTTTAAATTACAAGTGAATTAAATAATCAACAAAATATTTTGAAAAAAATCATACTTCTATTTTGATAGCTAAGTTAGACCTTTCATAGTAAATGTAAAGAAAATTTAATGGGTCACGTTGAAGGTACTCCATCGACAACATGCATATTCCTAGTGTTTTGATTTTAAACAATTTAAAAACATTTGAAAAACCTTCAAATTTGACATGGTGTTATGATATCATACGTATAATATGTGAAAAAAAATTGAAATGTTCGAGAATTTTTTCACGCGCGATGTTTAGAAACCGGTGATTCTTGGAGGAAGTTTTAGAGTTAAGTGAGAGAATAGCTATAGGTTTCAAAACAAATTGATAGTTAAATACTTATTTAAATTTAGAATTTATTTAGGAAAGAGTACGCAGACACAACTGCTGCGTGAAATGAAAATCCTCTAGGTATCTTGAGGTATACTCCACTGATGGTGGGAAGAAATAGCTCTCAATTCCAGTGAAATCCTTCGGTACCTTCCCTTCATACCGAGGATCTAACGGTTGTACATGACCGAGGAATCTGCCAAACAGATGACATGGCATAAAAATGGGATTCGTTACAACCCTGACAAGCTAGGTCATCCATCAGATGGAGAAGCGTGGAAAAAGTTTGATCAGCTCCATCCCGAGAAAGCTTTAGAGCTATGTAATGTACAAATTGCTCTAGCAACAGATGAGTTCAATCCATATGGTATGACGATTGTCGCATACAGTTGTTGGCCAATGTTTGTTATTCCCCTCAACCTTCCTCTCGGCATCATCTTTCAACGACAGAACATTTTCTTGTCCTTGATAATTCCAGGGCCTGAATACCCAGGGAAAAATATGAGTGTGTTTATGGAGTCATTGATGAATGATTTGGTCCGTGCATGGGAAGACAGTGTGTTCACATATGACCGATCTATAAAGACAAACTTCAGAATGACTGTCTGGTACATGTACTCTCTGCATGACCTACCAGCATATGCGATATTTTGCGGCTGGTGCGTGCATGAGAAGTTCGCATGCCTGATTTGTCGGTCAACTCTGAAGTTCATTTGGCTGGCTAAGGGTGGAAAATATTCCTCATTTGACAAGCACCGACAATTCCTTCCTCGAAACCATCCATTCAGGAAGGATAAGAAGAATTTTACAAAAGGTGTGTCTGTTAAAGACTCGACACCACCTAAAATGACCGGAGTCGATGTTCGTGCTCAATTAGAGTCTTTGCAAATCAATACACAAGGAGCTGGTTTTATCGGATATGGTGATCATCATGCATTGACTCAAAATCCATGTTTATAGAATCTTCCTTATTTTGATGATCTTCTCCTTCCGCACAACATTTATGTGATGCACACCGAGAAAAATGTTGTCGAGGCCATTTTCGGCACAATCATGGACATTCCTGAGAAGATGAGAGACAACGTCAAGGCCCGAGTGGATCAAGCGGCTATATGCAATAGACCCAAGCTCGACATGATACCTCCTAGAAGCGGGAAATCCTAGACGAAGCCAAAGTCCGATTTTGTTCTAACAAGGGGACAGAGGAGGGAAGTACTTGAGTGGTTTCAAACCTTGATGTTTCCTGATGGCTATGCATCTAATCTAGAGAGGGGAGTTAATCTAGCTACTATGCGAATAAACTGACTCAAAAGTCATAACTATCACATATTGAGTGGCTGCTCCCGGTCATGATTTGTGGCTATGTCCCCAAGGATGTATGGCGAGTTTTAGCTGAATTGAGCAATTTCTTCAGGCAACTTTGTGCTAAACAGTTGTCTCACACCGTGGTAGCAAACATGGAGACACTAGCGCCCGTGTTGCTATGCAATCTAGAAAAGATCTTTCCGTCTGGTTTTTTCAATCTGATGCAACATATGATCTTGCACCTTTCGTATGAGGCCCGAATGGGAGGTCCGGCCCAGAGCCGTTGGTGCTATTCGATTGAGAGATTCCAAAAGATTCTTCGTGAGGAACCAAGTGGAAATGTGTCTTGATTTCAAGTCTATGATGAGTGATTGACAAGTTTCCTTCTGGGTGAAGGGGTCCCTCCGAAGGGGTTCAGAGGTGTTTTCCGACGATTGTGGATTTAGCTAGTTGTAGCTGTGCAGCGGAGTGTGTCTGTTGGAGGGGTCTGGCAGAGCACGATGACATGGTGGTACCGAAGGGCTCGGTACTTTGGGCGGTGCACCGGAGTGTGTACCGAAGGTTGTTTACCGTAGAGGTCTCAGAGGTGCTGGCAACACTTGTCTGCTTGTCGGTGGTGCACAAGTGTCTTCGGAGGCGACGGACGATTCACAGCGAGTGAACCTGGATCAAGTGGGAAGCTAGGTGCAAGGCGAGCGGGGAGCTCGGTCACGAAGGCTACGTGGGGTCGAGGTCAGTCCTCGGGTCAAGGTGCACCAGGTGAAGGCAGAGAGTGCGGAGGGTGGCTTTGACTGAAGGTACCCCGAGGCAAAGTCCTCGGAGGCGAGGCACTTCGAAGGGTGCTCCAGAAGGAGTGACTTCAGAGTTTGGTGGACGAAGTCCTCAGCATTGAGGCAAGGAGTTCGAAGTGTGCTCCGGATGGAGGCACTCGAAGGGACACTTGACGAAGGTCTCGGAAGTCAAGGTGCATCGGAGGCATAGTCCAGATAAGGGTCTTCATAGAAGTGTGCTCAGGGCTAAGACACTGTGAAGGGGTGCTTATGGATATGCTTCATGTGGAGGCCTTATACGGAGGGACTTCGGAAGGTGGCGAAGGTACCCCAAAGGAGGGGCTTCGGAGTATGGCTGTCTTGAGGTACTTCGGCCATGCATGGCTTCAATACATGGACTAATGGAGTTCGAGCTGGGAGTAGCTGCGAAGACTTGGTGATCCACTCCGGAGGTGATGGTGCGAAGGCTCAAGAGCTTTGATGGCTTCGGCCTAAAACCATCACTATATCGAAGGCTGACTTCAGTGAAGCGAAGACCATCTGGCTCAAAGCTTCTCGCCGAATCTACTGCACACTTCCTATGCGAAGGGGGCTTTAGAAGACTCCAAATGTGCAAAGGCTAATCATGTCTGGTCTGCAAAAGCTAATGATGTCTCCTTTTTGAAGCTGACAAAAGAAGCCTCCAAATAAAGTAGACTACCATCTTTACCCCCTTGTCTGGCTGAGACAAAAACAGTGTAAACCATAGGGGTAAAATAGCATATTCGCAAGGCTGAATAGTGCCTATAAATAGTGAAGGTTGGCTAGGTCTAGGCAACACTTTGAGCAGCCATTTCTAGAACTCCAGAGCTAGCTGCCACACCCATGTACTCAGTCCTGTGAGTCTTTTGTGTTCCCTCTTCATGCAATGAAATTTACATTTTGTTCTTCATCCATTGTTTGAATTTGTATCTCTGTTTTTGCACAACATGTGTTGATTTCTCTGTGATACACTTCGTTCTGTTCTGACCTGAGTGTTTGCACTATTTATTTTCTAGAGAAGGGTTTTAGTGTTCTATGCGTGCGAAGTGTGTGCTGTTCAGTGCGAGTTTGCTCTGTGTAAACTGAGGCAACCCCTCACTGTTACTAGCGAAGCACTGAGTAGAGTTGTGCTCGACATCTGTTTTCTTTCCTGAGTGAAGTTAGTTATGTCTGCCTTTATACCTTCGGTATACGAAGCCTAGTACTTGTTGCTAGTGCGGAGTATATGTTCGAATCCCTCAGAGGGAAACCCTCTTCTACGAAGTACGTAGTGCGAAGCCTTCTCAAAGGCACCTAGTGTGCGGAGCTTGCACTATCTTAGCGGAGTTGTGTTTTTAGGCTTGTGGGTGTGAGCGAAGTCTTCTTAACTTCGATTTTTTGCTCTCTGTGAAGCCTGAATTCAGAGCCATAAAATACCTCCGAATCAGACCTCCGAAGGGTGTGTTCAAAGCCTGTTATGCGGGAGACTGATTTAAAATAGAAGGCTAGTTTTAGCCAAAAATTTTAAAAGCTCCCATTCACCCCCTCTGGTCTCCCTTTTCGGTCCAACACTTCGGAATAAATGTAAGAACAAGTGCAAAATTGAAGCATCCATAGCTGAGGCATATGTTTTGGAGGAGGTGTCAAACTTCACAACTAGATATTATGCGGACAATCTTCCTAGCGTGTATAATTCACCTTCTCGTTACAATCTTTCAGAAAAAGAATCAAATCTCAGCATCTTCAAAGGCCAACTAGGAAGTGCGAGTGGTGCTGCTAACAAGACCTTGCAACATGAAGAGTGGCGTTTGATTATGTTGTATGTCCTGACAAACCTTTCCGATGTGGAACCATACATTGAGTAAGTGCTCTATAAGCGACACCCTCAATTTCATCTTTCTTATTTCGACCTTAACATCTATGTATACCTTTCTTTAGGGAATTTCATCGATGATTTTGGTGTGGTTCGAGGGAGCCTAACATTGAGGAATCAACTTCCCTTCTTAAGTATGGTGTGGGAAATGGCAATCCCGATTTCATTTCTTGGTTCAAAACTAAGGTATTTCTTAACTTAACTTTTAGTTAGTTTTACATTTCAATTATATCTTATATGCGGATAATATACATTTTGTTCGCGTTTAAACCTATAGGGAAGAACCAACACGACTAATATACATTTCAAATCTTACGACGTAAACGACTATCGTTTCCACACAACAAGCCATGAATAGAGCCGACCTAACCGAAGAACCACAAATTTTGGAGTTTTTACTCCGGGCACAGATGGGGTTGACTACTATGGATGACTCGAAGAAATATACGAATTGAGTTTCGACAGGAGCAAACCTCTTAATCCCGTTATATTTAAATGTCACTGGTTCAATCCCAAAGTAGTGAGATAGACCCCTGATCTTGGCTTAATCGAAATTCATCAAGATACCACCTTGCCGAGTAAAGATGTTTACATCGTGGATCAATAGGCAACACAAGTTTACTATCTCCCTTACCTGTGCAAAACTGTCGCACATCTTAAAGGTTGGGATGTTGTGTATAAGATATCGCCACACGGTAAACTGTCTGTTCCCAACAATTAAGACTATAACATAGACCCGAACACATACGACGGAGAGTTCTTTCAAGAAGATGGGCTACCAGGCATGTTTGTGATTGACTTGACGGAGACGATGGAAATAGATAATTAAAATGGTGCCGATGTCAACGAAGGAGATGAGGTTCAAAATGGAAGGGACTTAGAACTGCTAGAGAGATTACACTTAGGCAATCACAGTGACGACAACATTCCACCTCTTGATCAGCTGGACGATTATATCATATCACGTGATAGTGATGATGATACATATGATCCAGCAAATCCGGACGACGATGACTATTTCTAGCATCTATATGAGAATTATGTTTAATTGTATATTAAATGCGTTTATAACACATTGCACGATTTATCTAAATTCATTTACTCTTTTTCATACTAGGTGATTGGAAAATGGTGGGGGGTTTAAGGAAAATAGTAGCGGCCGTAGTTAGAAGATGCGGTAAATCCACCTCTCAAGATGAGGTTGGGTCCTCATCTATACCTCGAGGTGGGAGAACGAAGAAATCAACAGCGAGAGCAAAGGCACCCGCGCCCTCGAGCGAAACTACCAGCCAGAGGCCGACATCCCATGATGACGTTGATTACATGCCAGATGAGGTAGAGGAGGAGCAAGCTAGGGCAGAGGAGGAGGAGGAGGTTAGGGCAGAGGGTGGGGAGGAGGTTGGGGCAGAGGGAGAGGAGGAGGCTACAGAAACGGCTGCAGTGTGGTTGCGTGGTCCTTCGTCACTCCCGAGGCGATCGATGCCAATAGATGATGGTGCGCTAATCTGACCTGATGGAAATAGATAAGTTGCTATAGGAAGTCTATAATGTATTCCTTTCGTCGGTTTAGTTTTTAACACATACTAATACTTTTTTATGACACCGGGGTAGGAACTGGATTATGGTTGAATGGGGAGGCCGCGAGTGCTCATGCCACGTAAACGGCATCCTCGGGCTTCTTATCAAGGAAAAGTTCTCTGGTTTGGTTTCTTTTGATGGGAGGATGGAGTCGGCGTACTCATGGAGGCACTACGAAAGTGCGCTGGATGCCTCTGACCAGGAAGGGAGACAATTTCCCCACCTAGCCGACTGAGTCAGGGCTGAGCTCTGGGTAAGTTTATTTTCTTAATATATGTATCAATACTATTCACATGTGGATTACATAACGTTCTCTTTACATCTATATGCAGGATTTTTATAGATGTGATGAGGGGTATGAGGATCAGGCTACCGCTATTATCAACAGAGCCGTCAAGAAGCTTGTCACTTACATGCATTATGAGACACGCATTCAAGACGTTATCGACTTCCACGCTCAGCACCTCCGATAGAGAAAGAATAAAAAGGATGTCCGGACCACCTATCTGACACGAGAGCAATACATGATGGGTGGTGTTCTGTTGAGTGGCAGACCAGTCACGATGCATGCCGGTAGAGACGCCTACTCATGTCGGGGGCATCACACCATCAAGGCTCGCTGAACCTCAACTAGTTCAGTGCGAGATGGGTATGTAGTTACTTGTTTTATTTCTTTTTTCACTTAATTGCACAATATAGCTCTAACTATATTCTTGTTGCAGTCAATGGCCAACGCGGGTCAAGAATGCTCCCAAGTCATGGCATATACTCTGGCTCACAAAGGGAGGGCGGTTCAAGGCAACACATACAATCCAAATGACCCCATTGAGTTGTATCCTAATAAGAGCGCATATCAACGCCTCCAAGACTACTCGGAGATGGCGAGAGAAGTGCACGGTACTGATTATGACCCAACCGCACATAACATCGATGGAGATGTGGTCATGAGGGCTAGAGGACGCAAGAGACATGGGCGCTATTTGATGGGCGACGACACCATTGATGCCCGTAGTACCCCCTCTCTATCTGAGGTGAGAGCTCGGAGCTCGACCACTGGTCCGAGTATATGCCCTCGCCGAGACACATCTATGGGTCTAATTGCCGATCTACAGGTTAGTTCAATTTCATCAATCATCAAACCTTTCAAATTGTTTGTTTTAGAACGCTAATGACTATGCATTAATGGTTTGTGAGAAACCAAGGGTTGGTTTCGGTGTTTGTGATGAGTGATTGACAGGCTATTAACCTCTGTTCGAAGGGGTACCTCCGAAGGTGTTCGGAGGTGGTTTCACCGAAGGGTGTTCGGTGGTTTGGTTGCTGCAGCTGTTGCAGCGGAGTGTGCTCGTCGGAGGGGTCCGACAATACACGATGACTGGGTTTGTACCGAAGGCTTCGGTACTTTGGGCGGTACACCGGAGTGTGTGCCGGAGGTTGCTAACCCGGAGAGGTCTCCGGAGTACTGGAAACACTTGTCTGCTTGTCTGTGGTGCGCAGGGACTTCGGAGGCTACGGACGAACGTAGCAGGTGAACCTGGGTCAAGCGGGAGGCTTGATGCTAGGGGAGCGGGGAGCTCCGTCACGGTGGCTGCGAAGGGGGTCCGGGTCGGTCCTCTGGTCGAGGTGCGCCAGGTGAAGGCAGAGAGTGCGGAGCGTGGCTCCGGGTGAAGGTACTCCGAGACAAAGTCCTCGGAGGTGAGGCACTTCGAAGGTACTCCGGAAGGAGTGACTTCGGAGTTGGATGGATCAAGTCCTCTGCGGAGGCAAGGAGTTCGAAGTGTGCTCCGGAGGGAGACATTCGAAGGTACCCAACGAAGGTCTCAGAAGTCAAGGTGCATCGAAGGCATGGTTCGGGTGAGGCTCGTCGAGGAGTGTGCTCGGGGAGAGACACTGCGACGAAGGGCTCATGGAATGCTTCATGCGGAGGCCTTGGACGAAGGAGGGACTTCGAAGGGTGGTACTCTGAAGGTGGGGCTTCAGAGTGAGGAAGGCTTTGGAGCGAGGCTAGCTCTGGAGTGTGGTTGTCTTGTGGTACTTCGGCCTGCATGGCTTCGGTACACGGACTGACGGAGTTCGAGCTGAGAGTAGCTGCAAAGCCGTGGTGGTCCACTCCGGAGGTGTTGGTGCGAAGGCCCAATGGCTTTGACGGCTTCGGCTCAAAACCGTCACTGTATCGAAGGCTGACTTCGGTGAAGCGAAGGCCATCTGGCTCAAGGCTTCTCACCTAACCTACCGCACCCCTCGCGTGCGAAGGGGGGCTTCAGAAAGGTCAAAGGCTGCAAGTCTGACAGTGTCTGCTCTGCAAAAAGCTGGCGCTGTCCCCTCTGCAAAGGCTAACAGAGAAGCCTCCAATAAAGTTGACTACCTTTTGTACCCCTCAGTTCTGTAGAGACAAAACCAATGTAAACCCTAGGGGTAAAGTAGTCAATTCCTTTGGGTGAACTGTGGGCTATAAATATGGGGGCTCGGTAGGTAACATTTAACACTTTGAGCATTTACTATTGAGCTCCTGTAGCCACACACTTCGTTATATTCATCTAGAGTTCATTTTTATTGTGTTCCTTGTTCAAGCGGTGAAGCCCTGCTTCTGTGTGCTTTTTGCTTGAGCTCGCTTTACATACCTCGCTAGTTGTAGTGCGCCGAAGCCTGTCTAGGCGGAGGGTGTCTTTGTGCGAAGTGTGTTTTTCAGTGTGCTGTCGCTCTGTGTAACAAGAGGCGAGACCTCGCTGCTTACTAGCGAAGCCCTGATCAAAGCCCGTTTTGCTTCTTGTGTCGAAGCCCCTAAGCGAAGTCTATTAGTGTGCGTTTAGACCTTCGTGTATGAAGCCCAGCACCTGTTGCTGTTGCCAAGTACTTGGTCGAAGTCCTCAGTAGGGTGTCCACTCTCGCGAAGGGTGAAGTGCGAAGCCTGCTCGAAGCACCCTGTGTGCGGAGCCTGCACTGACTTGGCAGAGTAGATTTTCGAGGGTTGATAGTGGAGCGAAGTCTTCTTGGCTTTGAACTTTTGGACCTGTGAAGCCTGCGTTCGGAGCCGTCAAAGCACTTCTAAACCAGACCTCCGAAGGTAGTATTCGAAGCCTGTTCCGCAGAAGACAGAACTGAAACCGAAGGCTAGTTTTTAGCCCGAATTTTTAAAAGCTCCCATTCACCCCCCCTCTGGTCGCCGTTTCCGATCCAACAATTGGTATCAGAGTGGGTTAAGATCACCAGTTGACCTTAACCGGTTTTGTGATCTGTTGGCGACATGGATAGAGGCAGTAAAATTCCTCTGTTCGATGGGACAGATTTTGCATACTGGAAGGTGCGCATGGAGGCTTACTTGTTAAGCCAAGGAAATGCAATTTGGGAGATTGTGGACTCACAATACTCCATCCCTGAGACTCACACCTCTCAAACAGAGAAAGATCAGTATAATGCCAACTCGAAGGCAAGAAATATACTGTTCATTGGTTTGAGCCGGAGTGAGTTTGATAGGGTGCAGCACCTTAGGACTGCTTGGGAAATTTGGACAACACTCACTATTTTTCATGAGGGCTCTACACAGATTAAGGCCAGGCGCCAAAGCACATACAATCAACAGTATCAGCTGTTTGTGCAGGCACCTGGTGAATTTATAGATGCCATGTTTTCTCGCTTTGATGCGATAGTGAGTAACTTGCGATCCAACGGGACGCTTGCTTACAATGATCATGATAGGGCTATCAAGCTTCTCTATGCTCTTGACTGTAGCATATGGGAAGTGAAGATATCCAGCATTGAGGAGTCCACAGGTTATGACACATTGACCTGTGATGAGCTCTTCAGCAAGCTAAAGTCCACAGAGATTGCTAAGGCATCTCTTGCTGTGCACAGAAGCTCTTTGCCACAACCATTGGCATTGGTTTCTAGCACTAGACGTGGCACCACTGCAGAACCAAGCACGTCTGGCACTTGTGTTCTTGCAGATGGTTTTGCTTTGTCCTCCCTGGTCTCCGTCACAAAGGAGCAGGTGGACACTCTAGATGATGATGAGCTTGCTCTCATTGCCCGGAGGTTCACCCGCTTTCATCATGAGAGACGGGATCAGAGGAGAAGTGGTTTTAGTGGTTGCTTTGAATGCGGTGACACTTCTCACATCAAGGAATATTGCCCAAAGCTCAAGAAGAGAGATGAGAGTGAGCGCCCCAAATACCACAAAAAGGAGAGGAAACCTTTTGTGAAGGGCAAGCGCGGCAAGGTGGCTAAGAGAGTAGCCAAGGCCGCTTCCAGAGCATTTGTTGCTGCTCTCAGCGACATCGACACCTCCTCAACTGAGGAGTCGAGCTCTGAGGAGGAGGAGTCCCCAAGGAAGGAGGACAAGAAAGGACAAGAAGGGACGAGACTTCACCGGCCTTTGTTTCATGGCCGACAGCGATCACAGCGGCGATGAGCTTGACTCATCTGAGGTAACTCTATCATCTGACCAGCTATTGATTAAATTAGATGAGCTAAATGAAGTAGTTCTTGGTCAGGATAGATTACTTGTGCAAGCCGCTAGAGAAAGAAAAAACCTTAGACTTAGGCTAGAATCTGTTTCTACTGAATATGCCATGCTTAAGTCTAAAGTTAATGATGCTGAATGTGATTCTTGTACCACTGTCATGGGTGAGCTTGCTCAGTTGCGTTCTGTTCATGCTCAAACTCTATCTGAGCTTGAGACTGCACAGAAGCAGCTTTTGGAGGTGGATTCTAGACCTCATGATGTTATTGAATGCATGAACTGTTCTTTATTGCGCGAGAGCGTTAATTTACGTGATAAACATGTTCATGATTTAGAGGCTAGATTGGAGAGGGCCGGTAGTTCTGAGGATGTGCAACCTGTTTGTGACACTTGCATCACCCTTAAGGACCAGCTAGGCACTGTTAGAGAGCGGGCTGAGAACCTCATGACTGAAAATGAATACCTTCTTTCCGTGGTTAATAAATGCACTGAGGGAAAGGGTAGGATGGATTTGCTCTTGGCCAAGACCAAGATGTGTGCTGACAGAGCAGGGGTAGCTCTAGGTTTGGGTTTTTTGAGGATTCCTTCAGACAGTAAGACCAAAACTGTTTTTACCTCTCCCACTACCTTAGAGAAAGAGAGAGCTCTGTTAGACACTCCATCAGCCAAGAAGACTACCCGACCACCAAAGAAAACCACACCTCCTGCCAAGAAAAATCCTCCCAAGAAAACCACTCAGCAGAAGCCCAAGGAGCCTGTGAGAGTTGCTCCTGTGACCCATGAGAGTGCCCCTAGGAGAGTGTTTCACTGTTCCTACTGTCAGCGGGCGGGTCATTTGGTTGGGTTCTGTTTTCGTCGCATCAAGGATGAGCGACGCGCTCAGGCGATGAGTTACCAGGACATGCATTACCCATCTTTAGGTATGCATGAGTCTGAGTTCTACTCACATCCTGTTTTTGAGGCTCCTCGTACTTCTCGGAGAGGTTTTGCTCCTCGAGGTGTTCACCATGTTCCATATGGTGGTAGACATGGGGCGAGTAGCTTTGTACCTCGTCAGAGTAGGAGACCTCGCCATGCTTTTCGATCACAGCATGTAGATAGACTTCGCACTTTGCATCATTCAGATTATCATGTGCGTAGACCGTCTACTTTTACTGTGCCTACTACTCGTGTCACTCAGTGCTGGATGCCTTGTCATTATTTTACTCACCCCAGCACTGAGCGATCGAGATTTTCTTATCATGTGTAGGCGACAGATCGAGGCTTGGAGGGCACGTGGATCATGGACTCCGGTTGTTCGCGCCACATGACCGGATATGCAGCTTGGTTCTCCAGCCTCACCACAACCAAGCAAAGGGAACATATCACCTTCGGAAACAATCGAAGGAGTAGAGTGAAAGGTAAAGGTGTGATAAGAATTAACTCGAATTTCACTCTCAAAGATGTTGCTTTGGTTGAAAATCTGGGATACAATTTGTTGTCTGTATCTCAGTTGCTTGATGAGGGCTTCGAAGTGCGATTTCATCGCGATACTTCGCAAGTGCTCAATTCTGATGGCGTTGTGGTGTGTAAGATCTTTAGAGTTGGGAGAGTTTTTGGAGCTGATTTTTCAGAGTCATCTGGTTCTTCTCATTGTCTTGTTGCACATTCAACTTCTGAGCTTTGGAAGTGGCATAGGAGACTAGGGCATATGAGCTTTGAGTTGCTCGCTCGTCTGAGTGCCCTAGGTCTGATCCGAGGATTGCCCAAGCTCAAGTTTGAGAAGAATTTAGTTTGCGCTCCTTGTCGACATGGAAAAATGATTGCTGCTTCGCATTCACCAGTCACCACAGTGATGACTGAACAACCCGGAGAACTTCTCCACATGGACACTGTAGGTCCTTCTCGGGTTAGTTCTTTAGGCGGCAAGTGGTATGTATTAGTTATTGTCGACGATTTCTCTCGTTACTCTTGAGTCTTCTTTCTTGCCAGCAAGGATGAAGTGTTTTCACACTTTTGGAGCTTGGCTTTGAGACTTTTTACTGAACTCCCTGGTGCATTGAAATTCATTCGAAGTGATAATGGCACTGAGTTCAAAAATAGTCTCTTTGTTGACTTTTGCATGGAGCATGGCATAGAACATCAATTCTCTGCTCCGCGGGTTCCTCAACAAAACGGTGTTGTTGAGAGGAAGAACCACACTTTGGTTGAGATGGCTAGGACGATGCTTGATGAGCATAGGACTCCTAGAAAATTCTGGGCTGAGGCCATGAACACTGCTTGTTACATCTCAAACCGAATCTTCTTGCGCTCAATTTTAAATTTGACATCTTATGAGCTGCGTTTTGGGAGACAGCCCAAGGTTACTCATCTTCGAGTTTTTGGCTGTCATTGCTTTATCCTAAAACGTGGTAACTTGGATAAATTTGAGTCGCGATCTTCTGATGGGATCTTTTTGGGTTACACAACACCTGGTCATTCTTATCGTGTTTATAATTTAGAGACTAACACTGTCATCAAGTCATGTGATGTGACTTTTGATGAATCAACCCCCTCTGTTAGTTCTGCACTTGAACAGGCAAATGAACACGACATGGAACAGACCATCTTCGAAGAAGAAGATTCCGGAGAATTCGAGGATGAACCCCTACTACCCTCGACATCAACCCCCGAAGCCGACCCCGCTTCGACCACTTCGGCACGAGGTCCCGAAGCGACTACCTCAACATCGGTCATCTTGGACGACTCCAACGCACAAGTTGAGGGGGAGACTGCATCCCGCCGCGAGGCTCCACATCATGTTCAAAGGATGCATCCTCCAGAGCAGATCATTGGTGAGCTTGATCAAAGGGTAATACGTTCTCATGCTCATTTCATTGATTCCGCTTTTGTTGCTTCTTTCGAGCCCTTAGATGTTAGTCATGCACTTTCTGATTCTAGTTGGATCAATGCCATGCATGAGGAACTTGGAAATTTCGAGAGAAACCAAGTCTGGTCATTAGTTGATCCTCCACCAAATGTTCATTTCATTGGAACAAAATGGATTTTCAAAAATAAACAAGGGGAGGATGGGACTATAGTTAGAAACAAGGCTAGACTTGTAGCTCAGGGCTTTTCTCAACTAGAAGGGATTGATTTTACTGAAACTTTTGCACCTGTTGCTCGCCTTGAGGCCATTAGGATTTTACTTGCCTTTACGACATCCCGAGGATTTAAACTCTATCAAATGGATGTCAAAAGTGCTTTTCTTAATGGCTTCATAGGTGAAGATGTTTATGTAAAACAACCCCCTGGTTTTGAAAACCCCAAGTACCCACATAAAGTCCTTAAACTTCATAAGGCTCTTTATGGACTCAAGCAGGCCCCTCGGGCTTGGTATGATAGACTTAAGTCTTTTCTGCTTGAGCGAGGGTATTTGATGGGCTCTGTTGATAAAACACTATTTACTCTCAAGCATGGCAAAGATTTCCTCCTAGTTCAGATTTATGTGGATGATATCATCTTTGGTGGCTCTTCTCATGCTTTGGTTGCCGAGTTTGCAGATACCATGAGCAGGGAATTTGAAATGTCTATGATGGGTGAACTCACCTTTTTCCTTGGTTTGCAAATCAAGCAAAGCAAACAAGGTACTTTTCTCCACCAGACAAAGTACACCAAGGACCTGCTCAAGAAGTTTGACATGTCCGATGCGAAGCCCCTCGCCACTCCAATGGCTACATCTGTAGCATTGGACCCTGACGAAGATGGAGAAGCCGTAGATCAGAAGGAGTTCCGAAGCATGATCGGCTCCCTCCTCTACTTGACTGCTACGAGGCCAGATATACACTTTGCTGTGTGTCTGTGCGCTCGTTTTCAGGCTTCACCACGAGCTTCGCACCGCCAAGCAGTAAAACGCATACTCGGGTATCTCAAACATACCCTTGAATTTGGCATATGGTATTCAGCGTCTTCATCTTTATGTCTTCGAGGTTATTCCGATGCGGACTTTGCTGGGTGTAGGATTGATAGGAAGAGTACCTCTGGTACTTGTCATTTTCTGGGTACTTCCTTGGTTTGCTGGTCTTCCCGCAAACAGTCTAGTGTTGCACAATCGACGGCTGAGGCCGAATATGTTGCTGCAGCTAGCTGTTGCTCTCAGATTTTGTGGATGGTTTCCACTTTGCGGGATTTCGGGTTAGATTATAAGAGTGTTCCACTTTTCTGTGATAACACTAGCGCTATTTGTATTGCAAACAACCCGGTTTAGCACTCCAGAACCAAACACATTGATGTGAGATATCATTTTCTCAGAGATCACAATGAGAAGGGTGATATTGAACTTCAATATGTTGATACCCAACACCAGCTTGCCGATATTTTCACAAAACCCCTCGATGCTTCTCGATTTGCCTACTTACGTGGGGAACTTGGTATTTGTCATCCTTACGGCATTTTGTGAGGGGGAGCTTATTTTGATTGTCTTGCATATGCTCACTGTGTGCTAAATTGCATTTACATCTCTTGCACTTATATGCCTGCTTATAATTCATGAAATCGTGTCAGCTCAGCTCTTTTTAATTAATCTGAAACATTCATGTGCATGATGTTTTCTTTTCCTAATCAAATCATGCCCACTGCTTAGTCTTGAACCTAGCATGTTTAGGCGGGACTACTTTAGCTATCTTTTATCTACTTGATAGCAAGACACATTTCTTTGGATGCTAAAAATTGCAACTTGAAAAATTGTTCTACATCTTCATGGATATTCATAAAATACCGAACAATTGGTTCACTTAGTTAAAATCAAAAATTCCATGATTTGCATGCTTCAAGTTAAAAGATCCAGGTGGGTTTGTTTGTCGCACTACTCTATTCTAGACTGCTTTCCATTGCACATTGGTCTGAACTGGAATAGTGTAGTGTATGCCAAAATCATTGCCTTAAGCTTCTTATGGTTTTCATGCCTAGGCTTGGCCTGATTGGAAAGTATAAGGTGGACAAACAAATAACCCCTGGCATTAAGAAAAGAACAACAAAATTCTTTGATCATCAAGTTTGCTTTCATTGCTCCATTTGAACTGGACTTGTCTGTCTGAAGTAGAAATTGACTAGCTTTGCGCAGTCCTTGTTTTTACTTGTCTAGTTTCCTTGACTAAGTGGTGATGCTTTTATTCCAAAAATTGATCAAACAACATGCTTCATCATGTTTTTCGAGAATATTAATTGGAGCTGAGCCCATGATCCTTGGTGTTATTGTTGGCATATTTTTGCTTTGTATGTCTCTGCAATTCTGCTCATTTCCAAGCTATGCATCTTTTTCATGCTCCTTGATGCTTGCATTGCCAAAGGGGGAGAGACTTTCTACGTTCTCTGCCGCAAGGGGGTATAATTTCCAAAGGGGGAGAAAATTTGACATAAAGGGGGAGAAGGTTCTTTGTTGCCAAAGGGAAAATTTAACTCAGGGGGAGTTTTTATCTTGAGATTTGCCGAAGGGGCCTTTACTCTTTTGAGAAAGGGGGAGGAAAAATTCTTCTGTCAAGTGACATGATTTGGCTCTTTTCTGAGTTTTTATGGTCACTTGTGTGCTGAAAGTTTTTAAATTTTCTTGAACTTGAATTTGGTTGTCAATGCACTCATCAAGGGGGAGATTGAGAAACCAAGGGTTGGTTTCAGTGTTTGTGATGAGTGATTGACAGGCTGTTAACCTCTGTTCTAAGGGGTACCTCCGAAGGTGTTCGGAGGTGGTTTCACCGAAGGGTGTTCGGTGGTTTGGTTGCTGCAGCTGTTGCAGCGGAGTGTGCTCGTCGGAGGGGTCCGACAGTACACGATGACTGGGTTTGTACCGAAGGCTTCGGTACTTTGGGCGGTACACCGGAGTGTGTGCCGGAGGTTGCTAACCCGGAGAGGTCTCCGGAGTACTGGAAACACTTGTCTGCTTGTCTGTGGTGCGCAGGGACTTTGGAGGCGACGGACGAACGTAGCAGGTGAACCTGGGTCAAGCGGGAGGCTTGATGCCAGGGGAGCGGGGAGCTCCGTCACGGTGGCTGCGAAGGGGGTCTGGGTCGGTCCTCGGGTCGAGGTGCGCCAGGTGAAGGCAGAGAGTGCGGAGCGTGGCTCTGGGTGAAGGTACTCCGAGACAAAGTCCTCGGAGGTGAGGCACTTCGAAGGTACTCCGGAAGGAGTGACTTCGGAGTTGGATGGATCAAGTCCTCTGCGGAGGCAAGGAGTTCGAAGTGTGCTCCGGAGGGAGATGTTCGAAGGTACCCGACGAAGGTCTCAGAAGTCAAGGTGCATCGAAGGCATGGTCCGGGTGAGGCTCGTCGAGGAGTGTGCTCGGGGAGAGACACTGCGACGAAGGGCTCATGGAATGCTTCATGCGGAGGCCTTGGACGAAGGAGGGACTTCGAAGGGTGGTACTCCGAAGGTGGGGCTTCAGAGTGAGGAAGGCTTTGGAGCGAGGCTAGCTCCGGAGTGTGGTTGTCTTGTGGTACTTCGGCCTGCATGGCTTCGGTACATGGACTGACGGAGTTCGAGCTGAGAGTAGCTGCGAAGCCGTGGTGGTCCACTCCGGAGGTGTTGGTGCAAAGGCCCAAGGGCTTTGACGGCTTCGGCTCAAAACCGTCACTGTATCGAAGGCTGACTTCGGTGAAGCGAAGGCCATCTGGCTCAAGGCTTCTCACCGAAGCTACCGCACCCCTCGCGTGCGAAGGGGGGCTTCGGAAAGGTCAAAGGCTGCAAGTCTGACAGTGTCTGCTCTGCAAAAAGCTGGCGCTGTCCCCTCTGCAAAGGCTGACAGAGAAGCCTCCAATAAAGTTGACTACCTTTTGTACCCCTCAGTTCTGTAGAGACAAAACCAATGTAAACCCTAGGGGTAAAGTAGTCAATTGCTTTGGGTGAACTGTGGGCTATAAATATGGGGGCTCGGTAGGTAACATTTAACACTTTGAGCATTTACTGTTGAGCTCCTGTAGCCACACACTTCGTTATATTCATCCAGAGTTCATTTTTATTGTGTTCCTTGTTCAAGCGGCGAAGCCCTGCTTCTGTGTGCTTTTTGCTTGAGCTCGCTTTACATACCTCGCTAGTTGTAGTGCGCCGAAGCCTGTCTAGGCGGAGGGTGTCTTTGTGCGAAGTGTGTTTTCCAGTGTGCTATCGCTCTGTGTAACAGGAGGCGAGACCTCGCTGCTTACTAGCGAAGCCCTGATCAAAGCCCGTTTTGCTTCTTGTGTCAAAGCCCCTAAGCAAAGTCTATTAGTGTGCATTTAGACCTTCGTGTACGAAGCCCAGCACCTGTTGCTGTTGCCAAGTACTTGGTCGAAGTCCTCAGTAGGGTGTCCACTCTTGCGAAGGGTGAAGTGCGAAGCCTGCTCGAAGCACCCTTTGTGCAGAGCCTGCACTGACTTGGCAGAGTAGATTTTCGAGGGTTGATAGTGGAGCGAAGTCTTCTTGGCTTCGAACTTTTGGACCTGCGAAGCCTGCGTTCGGAGCTGTCAAAGCACTTCCGAACCAGACCTCCGAAGGTAGTGTTCGAAGCCTGTTCCGCAGAAGACAACTGAAACCGAAGGCTAGTTTTTTGCCCGAATTTTTAAAAGCTCCCATTCACCCCCCTCTGGTCGCCGTTTCCGGTCCAACAGTTTGTAGGCCCGACTAGATGAAAAAGAATCACAAAAGGCTGAGTGGTAGACCTAGATGGAGCCTCGGATGGAGGCTCAGATGAATGCTTTGATGGATGCTCAGATGTAGATCTAGATGCAACAGTGATTTGCGCAGATAGGTGTATCTTTTTCAAGTCATTTGGGTGTGCCTCAGTCACCACAGGCACCCGTCTTACTAGGACTTCCTCAACCCTCACAATCTCCACACACTCCACAAAGCAGCAATGTGAGTTTGTAATACTGTTTTTGTCGTTATTGTTATATACAATTGTGCTAACTATTTTCTTTTTTGCAGTTCCATTCATCAGCATTAGGATCAAACACATAGCCATCTTCGCACACTGGACAGAATGGTAATGCTAACTTCTGAGACTAACTACTTGTGAGATCGACTAACTTGTGAGGCGTGATGTGAGTAAGTGAACTAAATTGTGAATTTGAAATGTGAACTTGAAGTTGTGCACTTGTGAACTACATTGTGAACTAAATTGTTAACTTGAAATGTGAACTTGAAGTTTGTCGAAAAATTTGCGATGAAATGTGATTTGTCGATAAATTTGTGATGAAATGTGAATTTGTGATGAATTTTGTGATGAAATGTGAATTTGTGATGAATTTTGTGATGAAATATGAATTTATGATGAATTTGTGATGAAATGTGAATTTGTGATGAATTTTGTGATTAAATATGATTTTTGTGATGAAATGTGCACTGAATAAAGTAAAAAAATTGTTTGCGAGGGTAGCACTCGGCAAAGACACCCAGAAAGCACAGAATCGTGCCACATGGCACGTTTTTGTGCGTTCTGGGTGGCTTTGCCGAGTATTATTTTATGTGGCACTCGACAAAGTCCCAGTGCCACGTGCGTGCACTTGCGTGGCTTTGCCGAGTGCCACGTGGAGCACTCGGCATCGTTACTTCGCAGAGTGCCACGTGGGGCACTCGGCAAATGCCCGTTAGTGCACCCCCGCCGTCAAACGCCTACGGTTGTCGAGTGCCCCACGTGGCACTCGGTGAAGCTGACATAACACTCGGCAAAGGCTTCGCCGAGTGATCGATAAAATACACTTGGCAAACCACCTCTTCACCGATAAAGTCTGTGCCGAGTGTGGCACTCGGCAAAGCCTTCGCAGAGTACAAACAGGGCTAACCTTCGTCGAGTGCAAATAGAGTTTTGCCGAGTGCCTAGGGCACTCGGCGAACATGTGTTCTTCCGTAGTGCAAGTTTATATATCGATGAACGAACGATATAGGTAAAATACAACTACTCCTTAATTAATTAGTTATCACAATCTCATACATCAAGATGATAATTAAATGTTGGCCAACGAGATGGTTGAAAACTATAGTAACATATTAGTTACATGGTTTTGTGAACTCTAATATCAACTAAAGACCTAATTAAGTTATATACAGATGTAGCTGTAAGGTGGGAAGTGACTGAGTGAGATCGAGCTGCCCTTCATACAGATGTCACAACGGGACTGGGCATATTTGCCGAGTGCCTAGGGCACTCGGCGAAGCCCATAATGCACTCGGCAAAGGCTTCGCCGAGTGCCACACTCGGCGAACCCCACTCGGCACTAGCCTTGTCGGCGACGTGGGGGTTCGCCGAGTGCATTTTATCGGGCACTCGGCGAAGTCTTTGCCGAGTGCAATATAGACTTCGCCGAGTGCCACGCGTAGCACTCGGCAAAGAGGCCGGCTAACGGCCGGGGGGCGTTAACGCGGTTTGCCGAGTGCCCCACGTGGCACTCGGCGAAGGGGGTTTGCCGAGTGCCACGTGGGGCACTCGGCGAAGGGGGGTCGGGGAGGGGGCACGTGGCACAGACGTGGTTTGCCGAGTGCCCCACGTGGCACTCGGCGAAGGGGGTATGCCGAATGCCACGTGGGGCACTCGGCGAAGGTGGGTCGGGGGAGGGGGGCACGTGGCAGCCCCCCTCCCCCGACCCACCTTCGCCGAGTGCCCCACGTGGCACTCGGCATACCCCCTTCGCCGAGTGCCACGTGGAGGCACTCGGCGAAGCCTTCCCAGAATGCACAGAAACATGCCACGTGGCAGGTTTCTGTGCATTTTAGGTGGCTTTGCCGAGTGTAACACTCGGCAATTTTTTTTAATTTTTTTCATTTATTTCCTGCATATTTCATCCAAAAAACACATTCAATCACAAAATTCATCACAAATTCACATTTATTCACAAAATTTGCCCCAAAATTCACATTGAATCCCAGATATTCACATTCAATCACTATATGAATCACAATTTCACTCACATCACAGAAATCACATACACATCTCAAAAATCACATTCACATCACAAAATTCACGATCACATCACAAAATTCACGATCACGTCACAAATACAAGTTCAAATTGACATCAAAAGTTCAAGTTCAGGTTAATGGTGACAAGTTCAAGTTAATTAACAATTTCATAACGGCAACTCACACCACGCCTCACAAGTTATCATTACCGCTATGACCAGTGTGTGGAGATGGCTGCATGTTTGATCCTGCTGCCGATGGATGAAACTGAAAAAAAAAAGAAAAATAGTTAGAACAATTGTATATAACAAAAACGACAATAACAATATTAGAAACTCACATTGCCACTCAGTGGACTCCGTGGAGATTGTTGAGGTTGAGGAGGAAGTCCAGGCAGGCCCATATGACCTGAGAAAGATCCACCCATCTGCGCAAACCACTGCTGCATCTGGGTCTGCATCTCGGCTTGCATCTGAGCTTGCATCTGAGCCTGCAGCCGAGCCTCCATCTGGGTCTGCCACTCGGTCCTTTGTGATCTTTCTTCATTTAGTTGGGCCTACAAAACATTAATTCACAGTCATTAACATTCCAAAACAAGAAGATAGAAGTGTTCGATGATTGATGAAAATGAACTAACCTGTAGATCAGCAATCAGACCCATAGATGTGTCTCGGCGAGGGCGTATACCCGGACCGGAGGTCGAGCTCCGAGCTCTCACCTCAGATAGAGTGGGGGTACTACGGGTATCAATGGCGCCGTCGCCCATCAAATATCGCCCATGTCTCTTGCCTCCTCTAGCCCTCATGACCACCTCGCCATCAATGTCATGTGCGATTGGGTCATAATCAGCGCCATGCACTTCCCTTGCCATCTCTGAATAGTCTTGGAGGCGTTGATATGCATTCGGATTAGTGTACGACTCAGCGAGGTCATTTGGATTGTAAGTATTGCCTTCAACCGCCCTCCCTTTGTGAGCCAGAGCATATGCCATGACTTGGGAGCATTCCTGACCCGCATTGGCCATTGACTGAAACAAGAAGATAGTTAGAGTTATATTGTGCAATTAAGCAAAAAAAAGAAACATGTAACTACATACCCATCTCGCCCTGAACTGGTCGAGGTTCAGCGAGCCTTGATGGTGTGCTGCCCCCGGCATGAGTAGGCGTCTCTGGCGACATGCCTCGTGACTGCTCTGCCACTTGGCAGAACACCACCTATCAACAATTTGCCCCAACACTCAAGATGAGCGGCACACCACTGTGGAGGGACCTATTTGATGCAAGTGAAGTTGTTAATGACATAATATTAAGTATTAGAAGATACACGAGAATACACTTACCATCATGTATTCCTCTCGTGTCAGAAAGGTGGTCCGAGCATCCTTTTTGTTCTTCCTCTCTCGACGATGCTGAGCGCAGAAGTCAATAACAGCTTGAATGCGCGCCTCAAAATGCATGTCGGTAACAAGCTTCTTGGCGGCTCTATTAATAACTGCGACAGCCTGATCCGCATACCCCTCATCACATCTATAAAAATCCTGCATATAGATGTAAAGAGAATGTTATGTAATCCACATGTTAATAGTATTGACACATATATTAAGAAAATAAACTTACCCAGAGCTCAGCCCTGACTCGATCGGCTAGGTGCGCAAATTGTCTCCCTTCTCGGTCAGGGGCGTCCGGCGCACTTTCATAGTGCCTCCATGAGTACGCCGGCTCCGTCCTCCCATCCAAAGATATCAAACCAGGGAACTTTTCCTTGATAAGAAGCCCGAGGATACCGTTTACATGGCGTGAGCACTCACGACCTCCTCATTCAACCATAATCCAGTTCCTATCCCGATATCATTAAAAAGTATTAGTATATATTAAAAATTAAACTAACGAAAATAATATATTATAGACTTTCTACAACAACTTACCTATTTCCATTGGTCGAATGAGCGGACGATCAGCTACTGCCACTGGTCGCCTCGGGAGTGACGAAGGACCACGCAACCACACTGCAGCCGCTTCTGTAGTCTGCTCCTCTCCCTCTGCCCCAACCTCCTCCTCCTCCACCCTAGCCTGCTCCTCCTCCTCCTCATCCGGCACGTAATCATCGTCGCGACGGGATGCCGGTATATGGCTAGTTTCACTCGAGGGCGCGGGTGCCTTTCCTCTCACTGCTGACTTCTTCGTTCTCCTACCTCGAGGTCTAGATGAGGACCTGACCTCATCTTGAGAGGGAGTGGATCTACCGCCTTTTCCTACTACTGCACTTATTAATTTCTTTAAACCCCCCACCATATTTCAATCACCTGCTATGAAAAAGAGTAAATCACTTTAGATAAACCGTGAAATGTGTTCTAAATGCATTTATTCTAAAATTAAACATAATTCTCATACAGCTGCTAGAAATAGTCATCGTCGTCCGGATTTGCTGGATCATATGTATCGTCATCACTATCACGTGATATGATGTAATCGTCCAGCTGTTCAGGAGGTGGAATGTTGTCATCACTTTGAGTGCTTGAGTGCAATCTCTCTAGCAGTTCTAAGTCTCTTCCATTATGAATCTCGTCTCCTTCGTCGGCATCGGCACCACTTTCGTTATCTACTTCCATCGTCTCCATCAAGTCAATAACAACATGCCTGGTAGCCCATCTTCTTGAAAGAACTCTCCGTCGTATGTGTTCGGGTCTATGTTATAGTCTTCGTTGTTGGGAACAGGCAGTTTACCGTGTGGCGACACCTTATACACAACATCCCAACCTTTAAGACATGCGACGGTTTTGCACGGGTAAGAGAGATAGTAAACTTGTGTTGCCTGTTGAGCCACAATATAAACATCTTCACTCGGCAAGGTGGTATCTTAACGAATTTCTATTAAGCCAAGTTCGGGAGTCTGTCTCACTACTTTGGGATTAAACCAGTGGCATTTAAATATAACGGGGTTAAGAGGTTTGCTCCCATCAAAAATCAATTCGTATATTTCTTCGAGTCATCCATAGTAGTCAACCCCGTCTGTGCCCGAAGTAAAAACTCCGGAATTTGTGGTTCTTCGGTTAGGTCGGCTCTGTTCATGGCTTGTTGTGTGGAAACGATAGCCGTTTACGTCGTAAGCTTTGAATGTCTTAACCTTGTAGGCACAACCATTCACAACTTGCCTCAACTCGAAACTCATTGTCGTGTCAGTTCTTCCCTATAGGTTTAAACGCGATGAACATGTATATTAGTCGCATATAAGATATAATTGAAAGGTAGAACTAACTAAAAGTTAATTTGAGAAATACCTTAGTTTTGAACCAAGAAATGAAATCGGGATTGCCATTTCCCACACCATACTTAAGAAGGGCAGTGGATTCCTCCATGTTAGCCTCCCTCGAACCACGCCAAAATCGTCGATGAAATTCCTAAATGTACGGTTCCACTTCGGAAAGGTTTGTCAGGACATACAACATAATCAAACACCACTCTTCATGCTGCAAGGTCTTGTTAGCAGCACCACTTGCACTTCCTAGTTGGCCTCTGAAGATGCTGAGATTTGATTCTTATTATGGAAGATTGTAACGGGAAGGTGGATTATGCACGCTTGGAAGATTGTCTGCATAATATCTAGTTGTGAAGTTTGACACCTCCTCCAAAACATATGCCTCAGCTATGGATGCTTCAATTTTGCATTTGTTCTTACATTTATTCCGAAGAATCTTTTGGAATCTCTCAATTGAATAGCACCAACGGCTCTAAACTGGACCTCCCATCTGGGCCTCATACGGAAGGTGCAATATCATATGTTGCATCAGATTGAAAAAACCGGGCGGAAAGATCTTTTCTAGCTTGCATAATAACATGGGCGCTAGTGTCTCCATGTCTGCTACCACGGTGTGAGACAACTGTTTAGCACAAAGTTGCCGGAAAAAATTGCTCAATTCAGCTAGAACTCGCCAGACATCCTCGGGGACATAGCCACGAATCATGATCGGGAGCAACCGCTCAATCCATAAGTGATAGTCATGACTTTTGAGTCCGTTTATTCGCAGAGTAGCTAGATTAACTCCCCTCTTCAGATTAGCTGCATAGCCATCAGGAAACATCGATGTTTGAAACCACTCAAGTACTTCCCTCCTTTGTCCCCTTGTTAGAACAAAATCAGACTTTGGCTTCGTCTAGGATTTCCCGCTTCTAGGAGGTATCATGTCGAGCTTAGGTCTGTTGCATATAGCCGCTTGATCCAGTCGTGTCTTGATATTGTCTTTCGTCTTCTCAGGAATATCCATGATTGTGCCGAAAATAGCCTCGGCAACATTTTTCTCAGTGTGCATCACATCAATGTTGTGCGGAAGGAGAAGATTATCGAAATAAGGAAGATTCCATAAACATGGCTTGTGAGTCCATGCATGATGCTCACCATATCCGATAAAACCAGCTCCTTGTGTATTAATTTGCAAAGACTCTAATTGAGCACGAACATCGGCTCCGGTCATTTTAATTGGTGCTGAGCCTTTAACAGACACATCTTTTGTAAAATTCTTCTTATCCTTCCTGAATGGATGGTTCCGAGGAAGGAATTGTCGGTGCTTGTCAAACGAGGAATATTTTCCACCCTTAGCCAGCCAAATGAACTTTAGAGTCGACTGACAAATCGGGCATGCGAACTTCCCATGCACGCACCAGCCGCAAAATATCGAATATGCTGGTAGGTCATGTAGAGAGTACATATACCAGACATGCATTCTGAAGTTTGTCTTTGTACATCGATCATATGTCAACACACCGTCTTCCCACGCATGGACCAAATCATCCATCAAAGGCTCCATGTACACACTCATATTTTTCCCTAGGTATTCAGGCCCTGGAATTATCAAGGATAAGAAAATATTCTGTCGTTGAAAGATGACGCCGGGAGGAAGGTTGAGGGGAATAACAAACATTGGCCAACAACTGTATGCGGCAGCCGTCATACCATATGGATTGAACCCATCTGTTGCTATAGCAATTCGTACATTACGTGGCTCTAAAGCTTTCTTGGGATTTAGCTGATCAAATTTTTTCCACGCTTCTCTATCTGATGGATGACCTAGCTTGTCTGGGTTGTAACGAATCCCATTTTTATGCCATGTCATCTGTTTAGCAGATTCCTCGGTCATGTACAGCCGTTGGATCCTCGGTACAAAGGGAAGGTACCGAAGGATCTTCATGGGAATTGAGAGTTGTTTCTTCGCACCATCATCAGAGTCTACCTCCAGATACCTAGAGGATTTGCATTTCACGCAGCAGGTTGCGTCTGCGTATTGTTTTCTGAATAAAATGCATCCGTTGGGACAAGCATGTATTTGCTCATAAGACATCTTAAGTGCACGGAGGACTTTCTTAGACTCGTACATGCTCTTCGGAAGATTGTGACCTTCTGGAAGAAGGCTACCAACAACCGTCAGCATAACATCGAAGCATTCTCGACTCAAGCTAAACTGCGACTTGATGGCCAATAGCCGTGCGATGGCATCCAGTTGAGAAACCTTAGTGTGACCATGAAGAGGTTGCTTTGACGCGGACAACATGTCATAAAATGCTTTTGTCGTTGGCTCCGGCACTTCCTCTTCACGTGCTTCGTCAAAATGCGCATCTTCAAAGTCATCTAGCATAAATCCAACCCCTCCCTCATCATCGTCCATGCGATGTCGCAACACCTCCTCTCTAGGACGTTGGGACTCACCATGATACGTCCAATGGGTATAATTTGGCATAAACCTATATTTGCATAGGTGTTTACCCATAGCATCCTTTGTTTGTCGACGCTTATTCTCGCACCGACTACATGGGCACCAGGTCTTGTCACGTACATTCTATCTACCAAACGCTGTCTCTAAGAATACTTCAGTGTTCTTGATCCAATCCATGGTCACCTCGGCCTGACTAGGGCGACCCGTGTACATCCACTCACGATGATCCATCTTGTACTAAACTAGGAAACAACACCCGTGTTTAGGGGTTAGTGAGAAACGAGATGGATATAACAGTCTAATAGGTAAGATAGGTCCTAATCCCACCATACAATGCGTAGATTGAGCTCGTATTCACGCTCCGTTCCGATCCAACCCAAAATTTCGGCAACACCTCCCCGCTGCTCTCCAAACGCACGTCTAGGCAACATGCCAAGAGGATGTGCGTTCGGAGAACAACGGGGAGGTGCTGTCGAAACCCTGGGTCGAATTAGAACGGAGCATGAAAACGAGCTCAATCTACGCATCCTCCGGCTATCCAAACGTGGACAGTTCGAAACAGTTACGACCAAAGATATGCAAAGACATGCATATTCCAAACTGTAACTCTTCCGAACGGGAGACGCCTAGGTCACGCGACAATAACCAAAAATAAATAAATTTTTGACAACATCTTATCTCTAATACATAGCAAATCTGCATCAATAGGACGACACGATGGCCGTCACCCACATACACACATCACGACGTGATGGTCGACATCCACATACACATATATATATCACGGCACGATGGCCGGCATCCACATACACAAGATATTAATCAACATAACCATTAAAACATAACAAGAATTACAACGATTATATTAAAATTTCTAAAACATGTATAAGCATTTATTTATATTAATCTTCTTGACATGCATGTAAATAAAATTGTAATATTATTTACGAGGAAGGGATGTTGAGAGCAAACAAAACATGTGACGTTGTATTAGACAATAAAAAACATGTACAAAGCATATTAATCATTCATGTTCAAGCAAAATATTAATCCTAGGTTCTAAGGTTACTGGTAGGGTTTGATGTGAGATGACGACGATGAAGCCGAGAAGATGACGGTGACGCCGGTAAGAGAGCGCTAACCAAATTAGATCTATCTAAAAATCATTAAAAAAAATTAGTTATAAGATAAATTAATTAAAAAATGTGAGAATCTAAACTAAACAACATAAAATTATAAAATATCAAATGTTATACATGCATTTACTATTTTCTATTTACTATTTGAAAAAAAAGGGATATACGTGTATACCTAGCTAGGCAAGGGGGTAGGGAGGCGGAGCCGGTGCCGGGACCGGTGGCCAGGGGCGGCGGAGCCGGTGGCCGAGGGCGGCGGGGCCGGCGAGGTTGGCCGGCGGCCAGGGGCGGCTGGGCCGGCGGCCGGGGGCGACGCGGGGGGCGCAGGCCGGGCGGTGGGCGGCGGGGCCGGGGGCCGGCGGGGCCGGGGGCCGGCGGCCAGGGGCGGCGTGGGGGGCGCAGGGCGGGCGGGGGCAGGGAAGCGGCCGGCGGCCAGGGCGGCGCGGGGGGCACAGGGCGGGCGGGGGGCGGCGGGGCCGGGGGCCGGCGGCCGGGGGCGGGGAGGCGGCCGGCGGCGGGGTGCAGGGAGCGGGGGGAGGCCACCGGTGGGGGAGCAGGTGGCGGGGTGCGGGGAGCGGGGGGAGCAGGCGGCGGGCTGCTGCGGGAGCGGGGGAGACAGATCTGGGCGCACTGTGCGCCCAGATCCGCGGGGCTTTTTTTAGCCTATACCGAAGGTTCGCCGAGTGCCAAATTGGGAGGCACTCGGCGAACAATTTTTTTAAAAAAATGTTTACCGAGTGCCACCAGTAAACCACTCGGCAATTTTTTTAAAAAAAATAAACCATTTCTTTGCCGAGTGCCAGGGATAATATCACTCGGCAAAGATTTTTTTAATTTTTTTAAAAAAAATATAAAATAGAAAAAAGACAGTAAAAAATCCCATAATTTTGCATTATAATATACACTTATGTTTACTCCTACAAATTTTCTTAGATCAAATAAACAAATTTAATGCACTTTTAGTTTAAATTTGGCATCTTTTACTTAAAATCCTATAAACAACTTTTTTAACCAAAAATAGAAAACTAACTCAAAAAAGGCCAATTTTTGACATGGTATGAGATAAATTGAGTTTTAGTAGTACAAAAAGTTTTAAGTTCAAACAAATATTTGAATACCGATTTGCTTCTAAACCTAACTCATTTTATCCCTTAACTCCTAAACCTTCTCGAAGGTTGTCCAATTTCTAAAGGTCATACTTGAAAACTTTATCGAAACATTATGAGTTTTTTACCATATTATATATGTATGATATAATGACACCATGTCAAGTGTCATATTTTTTAGGCATCAATTACATTTTCTATAATTAAAAAACCATTAACCTGCATTTTCCCGATCTAGTGTCTTAAATTAGATTTTAAATATTTAGTTATATTTAGTTGTAAAAGATTACAAATGTAATCATGAACACAAATATGATTTTTCCATAATTTTTGAGTCATTATTTCATGTACATGCATTTCAAATTTGACCCACTTGGAAGTAAATCCTAGAAATACAAATATTTTATTAAAAATACCAAACCCACTCATAAAAGTATGAAAATTTACCAAGAATTAACAGATGTTGAATTATGACTGTAAAAAAAATTCAGGTTCAAAACATTTTTAAAATGTGATATGGACTCAAAATGTGTTTTCACATGAAATAATGGGTTCCTATAGTACTTTGCCGAGTGCTTTTTAAATAGCACTCGACAAAGAATATTTATTTGCTCTTTGCCGAGTGCCACAGATAATTGCACTCGGCAAAGATTTTTAAAAATTGTTTTAAAAAAAATATAAAATAGGAAAAAGACAGTAAAAAATCCCATAATTTGGCATTATATAATATACACTTATGTTTACCCCTACAAATTTTCTTAGATCAAATAAACAAATATAAGGCACTTTTAGTTTAAAATTGGGATCTTTTACTTAAAATCCTATAAACAACTTTTTTAACCAAAAATAGCAAACTAACTCAAAAAGGCCAATTTTTGACATGGTATAAGATAAATTGAGTTTTAGTAGTACAAAAAGTTTTAAGTTCAAACAAATATTTGAATATCGATTTGCTTCTAAACCTAACTCATTTCATCCCTAAACTCCTAAACCTTCTCGAAGATTGTCCAATTTCTAAAGATCATACTTGAAAACTTTGTCGAAACATTATGAATTTTTTACCATATTATATATGTATGATATAATGACAACATGTCAAGTGTCATATTTTTTAGGCATCAATTACATTTTCTATAATTAAAAAACCATTAACCTGCATATTGCCGGTCGAGTGTCATAAATTAGATTTTAAATATTTAGTTATATTTAGTTGTAAAAGATTAAAAATGTAATCATGAACACAAATATGATTTTTCCATAATTTTTGAGTCATTATTTCATGTACATTTAGTTGAAATTTGACCCACTTTGAAGTAAATCCTTGAAACATGATTAATTTATTAAAAATAGCAAACCCACTCAGAAAAATATGAAACTTTTCCATGGCCTAACATAGGTTGCATTATGAGTTTAAAAAAATTCAAGTTCAAAACATGTTTAAAATGTGATGTAGGCTTAAATTGTGATCTCACATGAAATAATGGCAACTAGATATTATTTGCTGAGTGTTTTTATTTGTGGCACTCGGCAAATGATAGAATTTGCCGAGTGTCCGTTAGTGGCACTCGACAAAATTTATTTTTAACCCTGCCGCCATAACGGCGTCAGTAAAAAAATGGGCGGGCGATTTTTCAGGTGCTTTGCCGAGTGCCTATGGCGTGACACTCGGCAAACCCTAGTCTTTGCCAAGTGCCACACACTTTGCCGAGTGCATTCCACAGGGCACTCGGCAAACACCTTTGTGCCGAGTGCCCGATGAAATGCACTCAGCAAAGTGTGTGGCACTCGGCAAATAAACTCTTTCCGGTAGTATGTAGCTGCCGATAACGTTTGCTCCACATCTATCTAAGCCATACATGAGATCAGATGCTTTAGGGGTATGTTTATTTTAGATTAAAATTTTAAAAAATTAATTTATAAAAAAAGCTAGGTTAGACTAGTTTATCAGATTATTATAATTTGTATATTCTAGATTATAATAAGTTAATAAAATAAGATAGTCCGTTTGTTTCAGTTTATAAAAATAATCTAAATTGTTATAATCTAAAACTGAAATAAAACTGCCACATTCACCAAACTGGACAGCTATTATTGCTAGCCGCCTAAATTGGTAGGAGTGTTTTTTTACACAAAATTCAAAGAAAGGGGCATTTCTACAAATTTTCTTGTGCAGTTAACCAAGTCCTCTCCCGCTCTCCGGCGAAGCCAGCTGGCACGGACGAGTGGACGACGGCGGCCATCGAGGAGGGGAAAGATGGGCCGGCAATTCCCCAGAAGCGCAATACACTGCTTATCACATCGGAATTCAAAGGGGTTGGGTTTGGAACAGAGGGGTGAGGGCGACGAACCATGCAAGTTCGGAGAAGACAAGGGCGGCGATGGCCGCGGCAGTATGTGCGGCTCGCCGTCGACAAGCGTGGCGCGGCCAGGCGCCATGACCAGGTCGAGATTCTCAAACCATTCTAGTGATGTCTCGCACGGCCACTAAACTTTTATATATTTTAATTATTTACTATTGGGATGATACATGAGATCATCTAAATCTATAATAACAACGTAAGAAAGTAGTAAATAATCGAAATCATTTTTTACACATCATTCGTTTCTGCATGCAGACTCGTGTATTAGCAGAAACTAAATGTGCTATTTTCAGTCCTATGTTTACGAGCCCTAAAGTTATAGGTTACACTAAGCACAGTACTAATTAACAATGGTTAATTAAAAGATAGAACACTGCAACAACACAATATTGTGATAGTTAATTGGACCAGAAATATGTTAGGCCTATTAACAGTAAGTACTAATTACAATAGTTAAATTTATTAGATAGAAAAAAAATACAGCAACACACGTCTACGATGGTTAATTGGACAGGAATATGTAAGGCCCAGTGAACATGCCCACCACCCTGCTTGGTAACTTAGATTCTAAGCTCATCACGTGTTTCGTTGTACGTAGGAGATGACACTGATCAGTGTTCCATTCCAGGTACGGAGATCAAAAAAATGAAAGCAAATAAGAATCCGATGCCATGATCACTTGCTAAAGCAATTCAGATACAAAGTATCACTAGGATGATTTATTCAAACACATGATAAGCGACTAATGGCAATTGGCAAGCTCGAGTTGAGTTTCGATTCAATTCAAGCTAAGTTTTGTACGCCTTTATTCTTCAGGTCACCGACCAGAGTGCCTTCAGGTAGGGAACATCAAGAAAGCAATTCACAAGTTCAGAAGTTCATGCCGATTGCTGCAACATCAGTGCATCTGGTCATAGTGGGAGTTTTCATAGGAATGTTTTGGCAGCTGGAGCTGGTGTGGTGTGGCGCTGTTGTTGCCCAGGCCGTCGAAAGCCTGAAACTGTGCCTGCTGATGTTGGGACAGGCCGCCTTGCCAGAGTGCCGGTGACGATGAGATCATGACAGGGTTGGAGGTGCCGGCGATGGCTGTGACACCAGAGTGCATCTGAGAACCTGGCTGGAGGCTGGCAGCACCCACTGAATTGATTGACAGAAGAGAGAGAGCACGCTGAATGTCCGGGCCTCCAGCAGAGTTGGAAGCAACAGCAGAAGCTTCCATGCCTGAAAATGAGTTGAAGGTAGAACTGTAAGTTTTATGCTCATAGATAATCAAAAGATACATAGGGGTGCAAAAAGGAAATTTCAGTAAAGATAATTCTACTAGAATTAATGATCGTTATAGGATCTTGTCCTAGAATTAATTATCTGCATTAGATTATCTAACAGATTACTACTCCTTCCATTTTTGTCAAAAACAAAAGCTTTCCAGCATGTGTAACATTATTACGTCTATTGATCAAAAAACATTATTGCACACTCAAGCTGCTGAGGCAGGATCATGCATGCTTACAATATTCTGATGCTAGTCACTGTACACAGTTATTTTTTGAAAAGAGAGGCAGGAGATCTGCTCTCTGGTTTTATAGAAGAGGAAAAGGGCCACAAGAACAGCGCATAAATCATGTCTTACGTGTCAAGGACGTTGGTACCCAAGGGTAGGGGGCCCTCAACTGGGTATTTTGTAGCCACAGGATTGGTCGCCGTGGGGTTGATCCTCTTGCCGAGCTATGGTGGAGAACGAGGAAGATTGAGAGAATAAGGTAGAGATTGGAGATTGATTAGCCTTGTGCTTATCCTAAGCCTTGTCCAGCTGTTATAAATTGAAACCGACTTTGACTCTTATTAGACCAAAGTGCGCATGATTAATTAGGTAACAAATACCCCCCTAATCCTGCATCTTTGAAATCTGCATACGCACTGACCAAAACACATCTCGGTCGGGTTTATTTTCCTAACAATCATCGGTGAAACAACGGAGATACATTACGATGACCTTATCGGTGGCCTCGGTCTGGCCATCTGACTGAGGATGAAAGGTCGAGGTCATGTGAAGTTTTGCACCCATGAGCTTCATAAGTTCCTGCCATAATATTGAGGTGAACACTGGATCCCTGTCTGAGACCATTGACTTGGGTATCCCATGGAGCCGAACAATCTCAGCAAAGAAGGCATACACCATTGATCCTACGATATTGTTACCAAGCGTTGATCCAACAAGAACTTGAGGCTGAAATAGTCGATCCGTAGTAGGAAACGTCGCCCCAAAGGTATGGTCTCCAATGGCAAATGGCGTGGACGAGGCCGATGAACTTCCTCTCATATGCGGCCAGGGATTGGTGTCAAGGGGTGACCGGTCGGCTGAAAAATGCAATGGGGTGCTATTCCTATAGCAGGACGACCTCAAAGCCGTACATGGAGGCATCACACTCGATGATGAACTGCTTGGAGAAGTCAGGCATGACAAGGACCGTGACGGAAGTGATGGCCGCCTTGCTCAAAAGAAACCCATTCTTCTTAAGGAGAGTCGTGGGGGTGTCGCAATCGTGTTGTAGTCCTTGATGAATTTGCGGTAGTAGCCGACGAGGTTGAGGAAGCAACGAACCGCACATGCCGAACAGGGTTGGAGCTAGTCGGAACCGGCCTAAACCTTGGCCGAGGAAATGATGTGGAGTTGATGCTGAAGGAACATTTAGACCACTTGACGAAGAGTCGATGCTGCTAGAGCATGGAGAAGACGGCCCGAACATGGCGAAGGTGTTCTTCCCATGAGTCACTAAAGATCAGGATGTCATCAAAGATGATCATGAAGCGATGGAGAAATAGTCGGAGTATGTCGTTCATGAGGGCCTAGAAAGTTGTCGGGCCATTGCACAGGTCGAACGACATGAACAAGGACTCATAGAGGCTGTCGTGAGTCCAGAAGGTCGTCTTGTCCACATCAGCGAGGTTCATGTGGACTTGATGATAACCCGACCGTAGGTCTAGCTTGGTGAAGAAGCGAGCGCCATGCAAATCGTTGAGAAGCTCGTCGACCACCGGGATCGAAAAGTGTCCTTCTTGACGATAGTTGTTGAGGGCGTGGTAGTCGATGCATAAATGCGGACATGTCCGCCTTGTTGATGAGCAGGAAAGGTCAAGAAAATGCCAAGGTGTTACTGTGGATCAGCCCTTGGGATAGCATGGCAGTGCACTGACAATGCAACTTGTCTCGCTTGTACGAACACTAACGATGGCATGCAGGGGAAATCTGCAGATCAGCCTCCTGCTGCTCGACCGGCTTAGGCGCGTCATCGTCATCATCGAAGGTGAGGTCGAGGAGGAAAAGGTGTTGGTAGACCCGATTGTGGCCACGGCTAAACCATTCATTACAGTTGAAACAAAGGCTAAGACAACGACACTCCTCAATCTCCGCTTGGGATAACCGTTTGGCCGTCCAACCCTCCACCGTGATAAGTGTTGTTGTAGAGGTCGGTGGCTAGGGCACCAGTAGTGCCAATCGGGCCAGCGACATGGGCAAAAGGCCACTGGCCTAATGGCGTGGGGGTGTCGACGGAGGAACCATGGCGGCGATGTAGTGGTCGTAGAGCTCCAACTTGCGGGATTGGTCGACGTGGGGTTGATCCCCTTGTTGAGCTATGGTGGAGATTGGGGAAGATTGAGAGAATAAGGTAGAAATTGGAGATTGCTTTATTATTGCTTGATCCTGCCCAAAGGGCTTACAACTAATATATAGAGTCTAATGACTTATAGAAGGAAAATACTTAAGGTCCTGTTTGGATCCCATATATTGAAAGAATTGGAATTCATTTCAAATTCTATAAAACATTGAATTGTGTGGAATTTAATTGAAATCCAATATTTATGTTTGGGTATTCCATAGAATTGAAATACGAGAACTAATTCCCAAACCTGTTTGATTGATCAAACCATGGAATCAATTCCATTAATACAAAAAATATTAGATATTAAAACAATATTTTTTGTATTAATGGAATTGATTCCATAAAAACAAGCTTGATGAAGGAATGCATAGTTCAACTTCCTCCTCTTGGCTTTCAATGGCCGGGCGTCTCTAGATTGCCAATTCGGTTCTCTCAGCTTTACCAACTTACGCAATGTGCACTTTTAAGCTCCCAGTGAAAAATCCAGACCATTAATAGGACTAGGCATAATTGCATTTGGAAGTGCTCGGCAAGTATCTCTAAAATGCCACCACTCGTGAGCTGGGACAAAGTTTGCCGTCCGAAATCCAAGGGTGGGCTTGGCATCATTAACCTTCAGTGTCAAAATAATGCTCTTCTCATCAAGCATATCCACAAGTTTGTCACTAAAAAAATTCCCCCTGGGTTAATTTGGTCTGGTCTCTTTACAACAATTCCAATAACACTCCCCTTTTGTCAGCTCCAAAAGGCTCTAGATGGTGGAAAGACATCTTTCACCTTTCTTCGCTGTTTCGAGCTGTAGCCTCTCCTGTGGTCGGTAATGGCTCCTCTACCTCCTTCTGGTCCGACAACTGGGGGGATCAACTGCTTGAAGTTACCATGTCGAGAATCTTCTCCTTTTCCAAGAACAAGAACATCTCAGTCAAGCAATTTGTCAATTCAGCTGGGCTGGCCGACCTCTTCTTCCTCCCTCTGTCTCAAGAAGCTTTTTCGAAGCTCCAACAGCTTGATCATCTGCTAGCTCCCTTTTTCCTCTCTCCCGGTTCAGCGGATGCCTGGAACTTCATTTGGGGCTCTTCGACTTACTCCTCGAGCCTCTTCTACAATCACCATTTTAAGCATCTACCGGTCCACCCTATTTTTGCTCATATCTGGAAGGCTAAATGCTCCAAAAAGATCAAAGTCTTCTTCTAGCTCCTGCTGATGGACAGGCTCAACACCAGAAATATCAGAAGCATATCCTTTCTCCCGACAGCGACCTCAACTGTGTCCTTTGTTCTGAAGACCATGAAGAAACTTCGGCCCATCTTTTCTTCTTCTGCAGCTTCAGTCAATCTTGTTGGAACCAGCTTCAGTTGCACTGGGATGTCTCTTCGCAACATTTCGATTCGATTATCAGAAATCTAACAAGCTCCTGGTTCCTTTTGCAATAGAGGTCATCATGGTGGGTTGTTGGACGACCTGGTTAATTAGAAATAAGCTTATTTTCAATGGCCTCCTGATCTCTCAAGCTGCCTGGAGAGCCGAGCTCTTTGCCCAGCTCTCCCTGCAGGCTCACCGCCTTCAACCTCACTTAAGACAGGCTCTGTTGTGTTGGCTTAATAGCTCTTCTCTTTAGCTTCTTGTTTCCCCTGTTCATCCCCCTCTTCTCCCCCTACCTCTGGCCGTCTTGTATGCACTTTTTTCTTTTAAATTTATAAAATCTTAGTAGGAGACTCTCCTACTGATTTCAGTCAAAAAAAGAATGCACAATACAATAATCAATTTTGATAAATATAGGAATTCTAGTCAATTCTTTTTTCTTGAACAAGAATTGGGCAGAACTGTAAATTCCTAGTTGAATTCTAGATTGGATTTGATAATTTCAATTCCATGGTGGTCCAAACAACCCACCTCAGAGAATTAAATTCCAATTCTTTAATTTTAAACTCAATACCTAGGATTCAAATATGCCCTAAGAGATATTCTGAATATAACTTGACTTATTTAGCTAAGGCAAATAACTAATTTAAGATAGCAAATCCCCCTAACTTAGGTGAAAGATTTACTATTTTGGCACTCCAAAGATGTGCACTTTGTTATAATAGCACTTCTGAGGCTGATACGTAGGACCGTCTGAGTCAATGAAAGTGGGTCCAGATGTCAAAAATACGAAGCCACTTCTTTAGAGTGCTAAAATAGCAAATCTCTCAACTTAGGTGGCGGGCTGCGTCCCTGGCACGGTCCGGCGCTGGTAGTGCTGCCCTCATATACATGACATTACAACTTAGTGAAAATAGGAACAGACAGGGTTAGCTAATAGAGAGATTAAAGAACAAACATGCAAAAAACAGCTATTATACGAATTTTGACTCTGAGTTAAGTGATCTCGTCCTCTTGATATGCTACTGCCACCTGAGAGCAGCATTCCTCCATTGTACACTCAATTATCATGCACTCAATTAAGTGCTGGGCATTCTGATGCTAGTCATTATACAAGTGTTGAATAAAATGTAGGAATATGATATGTGGGGTGGTTACCAGCCACAATAAATGAAGCATGGCTTTTGGTGATTGCAGTCTGTTTCTCACAGAACATACCAGAGCTGCAAGCCAGCCATGATATCGATATATACCACCCACCTTACACATATCACTACAAGCTGTCCTAGATTGCAAGGAGTAGAGTCTGCATTCTGCAAAGTTGTTTTCACATGTTATTTCTTATAGCCACATTATCAGTGAGTTGAGGTTAAGGTGTCAGCAAATGGAAGACGTTGACAGCTCTACTAGAATGGATGAGTTTCAAGTGCTGCTGCCTCAGCAATTGCATAATATAATAATACTGTTAAAGTTTAGTAAGAAGCTAATGCATACAAAAGTTGAGTTTAATCAAAAGTTACTGGAAAAGAGAAGAACAAGGAGAACAAACTGGCAATCAGGTTTTCTTGTTGTAAAAATAAGAAATTTATTTAATTAAATGATAAAGTGATATGTCCTAAGATCAGAAAGTTATATGTCATTTAATAACTTCAAAGAAGCTCCAAGAATCAGCTACAATTTAGAAGACATATCTAAAAGGTTCAATGATAGAAAATGGCTCTTCATTATCTCAAAAATATAAAATGTCTCCTCGAAGGACTACATAGGTTCATCCATCTATACTCCTTTTCCCTGTTAGGAATTGTCGTGAGAACAGTTTTTATGCAAGTAAAATACCAAACCTTATTATTATCTCATATTTTGCTTTCAGAAAGTTAATGTCTCACCTATTGCTTTTGGAAAGATCATTCACAAATTGCTAGAGAAATGAAATACCTTGGCTAAGGACCTTCGTGTTGGTTTCCTTGAATGCCATGAGACCATCAAAATTATGATGTGCTCCATGCGGCAGTATATTGTTCAATGCTTGCTGACTAGATACATGCGTCCCATCAACACATGCAGCTCTTGTTGGCTTTAACCAAGGAGCTTTCGTTTCTGTAAATTTGAAGCCTCCTGGTCCTGTGTTATCCCACGAAGAACTTGCACAGCTTCTCATTTGACCATAAGGAGCTTGACCAAATAGAAGATTTGTATATTGCCTTCCATCTGTTTAGGACGGTCACAACAATTTCAGCACAAACAGCTTGTTATGAGACAATAAGAGAACAAATAGCTTGTTATTAAGGTTAAAGCCTCTTTCGTACAACCTACAGATACAGTGGACTCGATGTGCATTTGTAGAAATTTGAACTAATGATTACTCAGATACTTAACAACTTCTATGCCCCAATTCATTATGCACAATTATGCAGAGTAATCTTTCTTTCTGAAGATGTGGAGAAATATCAGTACAAAGAGATGGCATAATAAAAGGTCAAGTTGAAACTGTCATATTTTAGTATCAATAAGTTTGCTGCCAGTATCTATGAAAAACAGGATTTTTAAACTGGGAAATGAAAAATGACGACAAGCTTGGTAGTTGGTACTACCAAAAAATATTGTAGAGAGCCTTGATGAACGGAAAGAAATTGCTTCAGGCTGTGGCTTCCGTCTGCGGGCATTGTGATCAATGAGGCGCCTGCGACAGCTTCGTTTTTTCTGGTCAAACTCAGTTAAAGCGTGAAACCTACAAAAAAAACAGTGGAAGTTCAAAGAAAAGACAGAGGTTAGAAAAAACCTTAATCAAGAGTGCCAAGATAGAGCAAGCAGACAACGTATTTGGTCACCAAGCATCTCACCGGCTACACTGTTGGCAAAAGCGTCGTTCCAGACCAGCAACAACAACTTTGGGAGCCCTGGAGTGAGCTTCACAGACCTTGTGCTTTCGATGGTAACTTTTAGCAGAAGAGAGATCGATGCTGCAGCCTTCGACTTGACAGTAAGAATTCAGAGCGTTCTGATGAGCCACCTTTGCCTTCTTGGCCAGAGCAGGAGATGGGGTTGCCACACTCACACCCGATGAAGAGCCCTTGACATTAGTCCCTCCACAGATATCTTCAAAATAGGTTCTCTTGCCAAGCTTCAGGCCAATTAAGGGCTCCCCATGGGTGGCTGCTACCACCGATGACCGGGAAGTTCCAGTGTCATCAACCTTGCACTGGTCTGTATTTTTGCCCATGCTTCTATCAGTCTCTTTGACAGATGCAAAGTTCAGCTCCATGTTGTTCCCCAATTTGGACGAAGAATCAATCGACGCGGATATGGAACTCTTAGATGAGCCATATCCAATCTCCGAGCTATAAGAGAAAGTACCACCAGAAGAATGGCCTGATTCATGACCTGTGTCAGCTCCAACACCGGCAAATTTTGGTTCAGCGTGCACCACATTCTTGGGATTCTCGTTTGTGCTGTTTCCTATCATCGGCACATTCTCCCAATCCCATAGCATGGGGCTCTTCTGATTCCAGTCCATCCCAAAAGAACCCATGCCAATTAAAAGATCCCAGCTGCTACTCCAACCTATGAACCAGACCAAACGGAAGATAAGAAAGGCCCCAAACAGAAAGCATGGACATTTGAGGGTTGCAGAATTAAGACAGATTTATGAGGTAGCTCATGAGTACTCAACTGTGCATCATTGAAGTTTGAGGAAGTACACACAACATATTCTATCAAAGTATCAATGAATACCATATATCATATATGCAGACTACCGTACCTTTATTATGGAAATCATCAGTCATGGCAAGAACAGCACCATCATCATTTCAGCGGCGAGAAAGGCAAAACACATGTAGAGGAGGGGGGATGAAGTACCTTCGCTTGCTTCTCGACCAGAGAGAGGGAGCACAGCAGATTCCTGAATTCCTCCTCCCGGGGAACCTTTTCCTTTCCTCAATCAGCAGCAGTAGCAGCCCGGAGAACCATGGAGCTCCACTGATCCGGCGAGCCGAGCTGACAGCGGCGGTGCATCCATCGTTGGGCAGCCGGAGAATCAGCCTCACTGGAGCATGTAAGCTTGGCCACAACACTGCCTTCTCCTCAGTCTCATCTCTGGGTTTCTGAGATCTATATCCTATTCCTCTACTCTCAGGCTCACCCTAACCTTGAAACCACTGCAACAACCAATCCAGTCCACTCTAGTGCTGGACCCTACACACCATGACAAGAGAACCACCCCAGTTTTTACAATCTCCTATCTTTCACCACGAAAACCTACCTCAATGCTGCATTATTTCTTCCATGTAACTACTGCAATGGTGCAAGCACCACATGCAAGTTAGAGGGGCAGGAGAACCTATACCAACTCAAGTCAATAGCTTCTTTCTTGTCTGTGGGGCACAAAGAAACCTAGGAAAAGAAGCTTTTCCGTTTTCACCCACCTAGGGGGCAAAGAACCACCCCTACTCCTACTGTATGTGAAATCAAGAATCTCACCTCTTTTTCCTCAAGAATCTTTGTCTTCCTGGAATTCTTCTCCCTGGCAGGCACAGGGGGGAAATGAGGACCTTAAAAACCAAAGGATATGAAAGAAAATCAACTAGATAAGAAGGAGGTGAAGCAGATTTGGTTGCCTAAGGTTGCAGCTAAAAAACAAGGTCATCAGCATAGATACTACTTGAAAGTAGCAAAAATGAATATTTAACAGCAATTGGATTGTAAAAAAATGTTCTTGTGATCCCTCGTCAGAGGTGGAGGGAAGTTGGGAGTTGTGGAAGCAATCTGCACCACATCTTTTTATAAAAGAAAATGTATCTGTCCATGTAAGGAATCAAACGAAACTGGCTAAACTGCAAGAAAACAATGAGAATTACAACTACATAAATATGTAATGATACCAATGCTGCATAGAATATATGATCACAGAGGTATACATGAAAGCACAAATGTTGAATGCCAACAGCCAAGTAACTCTACCGGAAACCATCGTGGTAAAAGAAGATGAACACAGGGTGATCAGAGATTTACATGAACTTTACTGTAATTTCACAGAGAAACTGTAAGATGGAATAATCTTCACGAATCACGAGGAGCCAAGAATCTCCGTCGCACTCACGCACGACAGCTCGATCGTTGGGTTTTGTATGTACTACGACAGCGGGGACGGAGGAGACAGGCGGAGGCGCCGTAGATGGAAAGATCCACTTGGCGCAGTAAACTCGAGCGACGTCGAGTGCCTCAAAGAGGTGGCCATTGCCGTCGCCGTTGGCGGAGGCCATGGTGATTTCGGCAGGCGGCGAGGTCGAGGCGAAGAGCACAGCAATCAGGAGGTAATCTTCAAAGTCCAGGTCGAAACAGGGGCTCGTTTGCAAAATTGACCATCGCCACCAATGGTAGCGACTCAAAACAGGATGTAAAATTTGGAAAAATCACGATCGTTATGAATGATAGCGACACAAAGAGGACTTGTTTGTAAATTTCATGATCGCTACAAATGATAGCGTCACAAAAAGGGGCCATTTGTAAAATTCATGACCGGAAGCATAGGCTCGTTTGTGGAAAGTTGAAGAGCGAAGCGGGGTTTGGGAGGTTAATTAAATATTATTTTAGTTTAGATGGTTATTTAAATTTCTGTAATAATTTAGAGTGTAATTTTTACTCTCTTTTTTTCATATTGTAAAAGAGCCATAAACTTTTAAAATTCACAATTGCTAATGATAGCGAAACAAAAAGGGACTTGTTTGTAAAATTTCCGATAGCTAGCAATGGTAGCGATTAAAAAGGGCTCGTTTGTAAAAATAATGATCCTGATTCCTAAATGTTAGTATATGGTATGTGGTATGTGTGTACATGGTAGGTTGAATATATGGTAATATGGATGATATTAAATATGATTAGATCATATCTAGTGTTTCCTTATATGGAGATTACCTACCATATCTCCACTCATGTACTGCTATATATACCGCCCTCGAGACTAAATGCAATCAATTGATTCACAATTTATTTCTCCCCGATCTCACAATTCAACATGGTATCAGAGCGGGCGATCTAGCGCAAGCGCCACTCTCATCTTTCCGCTGCCGCTTGTCCCTGGGATTAGATCTCGATCATTCCAGGGATGGCCATCTTCACCACTGGCCATTGGCATGTCATTGGTCTTTGCACTGTCCATCTACCGACCTCTCCATAGGCTACCATATCTGCACGTCGTCGGTCCACACGTTGTAGTCTCGGCCAAATTCCCCAGCCAGCTACTCACGGCTGCACTGGCGTCGCGCCCGGATCTAGCGTGTTGGCTAGTCAAATCATCTGCTACCCCACCGAATCTCTTTTGTGCTGCTAGCGGCGCCCACCAGCCCTCCTCGTGCTGCCAGCCCTAGCCTCCTCTCTGCCGTCAGCGTCCTCTAGTGCCTGCTAGCCTTCTTCTACGTACCAGCTTTCTCCCGGGCCATCGCACCACTAGGTCCTTGACGCTTGTAGTTCTGCCTCCAAGGACTACGTCGTTGGTTTCCACATTGTGTGGCTATCTCGTGGCCCATAAGGCCACATCGATGTTACTTGGATAAGCGTTTGTGCGTTAGACTTGATGTGAAAAAAAGACGATAAATTTTATGAGATAAATACAAGAAAAAGTTTTTGTTCGGGCTTTGCTAATTTTTTCTCTGTTATTTTTTTCTTGGTCATTGACTAGGTTTGAGTCACCTACTGCTGATACGGGCTGGCCCGATCTTTTCGCTAAGCTTGATGTAGATAGAGGATAACTTATGAGACGCTGACGATTATCCGGTTGTTCTCCTGCTGCCAATGCAACAGATCTCAACCCTATAGATATTCGCAACACCACACACTTGTGCACGTAGCCGCCGGCCACGAAGCGGTGCTGCTATATCCTAATTCCCTATAGAACAACAGATAACACTTGACTTTCCCAGTAGAAAACACACCAGATCGACACAAAGTGGTGGAGGTAAAATTCCTGATCGAAACAAAGAGGAATTCGTGATAAACAGTAGAAGGCAGAATTGCACTTCAATCTGGATCAATCTAATTTTGAAAATAAGCAGCCAAGTTTGCCAGGGACGGCTACTTCTATATATATAGGGGTATTTAAGAGGCTAGGGGCGTGTGGGGGTCATCCAAATAGAATCCTAGATGAATACAACTCGGTTACAAGCCTATGGTCTTCGGACTGAATAAGTAACACACATTGTTTTGCTGATTGCGATCAGCCCGGAGCAAATCTGGAGGTGTAGCTTGATCCGTTGGAAAGAAGACTTCTCAAGCTTTCCAAAAAGAACAAGATCATCCAAATTGGGCATTCCATGTAAAAGTTATGCACATTTTAATATGGTGTTATTTCTGTAGTTTGAGTCCGAGTCCAAGTCCAAGATGTGTAAAACTTTATCTCCACCTTCTCTCGGCACAAAAGTAACGTCCCAAACTTATATATTATCTTTGGATGACCTTGACTTGATCCCCAATCAACTTCCATGGTGTTCCATTGCCTTGATGTTTCTCAACATGTCGCTTTATCCATGTAAGTATTTCTGTAATTGAGTAGCAACACATTTCATGGTGTAGTGTATATGGTTCAAATAAATAAAATGTAAATCTAATATAGAATGCATGCACTTGGGTTGTTAATTATAAAGCATAAGCATGGTCATATCCCAGCTTGTGATGTCCTCATCATTCTCTCCTTCTTGGCTACAAACCGTCCTCGGTTTGTTCTTGTATTGGTAGTCATTGTAGCTCCTAGCAAAACATATATCATTGTGCAATATCACTTGTTCTTTTGTTATGTTGAGAGTAGGAGGAAACCAACTCACCTTAGAATTTTGTTGTTCAAGTGTAAGTGAAGAATCACCCGTGAGGAAAAGAGAGGAGACTGTTGTGTTATTGAACAGCTCAGGCTGCTCAGCACACTCTCGTCCTTGAAAACAAACTTGTGTATTTAAATCAAAACAAGAGACTCTCAAGATAATAGGATTAGATAAAACACCTTGCTTGAGATTATTATTTTCAGGCTTTATGTGCAGTTTAAAATCAAAAGTGATATGAGCGGGACATGGCAAGTCAGTTCTAGTGAATAATTTCTCATTTAAAGCACTAAGTTCACAAAGATTAACAAATTCAATATAACCCAAAATATTTAAAGAAGATAACAATTTATGTTCTTCCTTTTCACTAGCAATGTGAACAACATGTATCAAATCATTTAAATGTTCAGCAGCAAAGTCAACATGTTCATTCACTAGTTGTGGGATAGATATAAGTGAAGCATTGCACAACTCTTCTTTATCACAAGGAATATCATCAAAATCATCTTATGATAAAGGAATTTCAGAAATAGGTTCCACTATTTGCTCCATACCTTGTAATGGCGACAAACCAGCAGGTACCTCCTCTGGAAACACATCACAACATTCCTGCAAAATAGTAGAAATACCAAGAGAGGGAGTGTTAATGTCATTAGTAATCAAAATCTCACCCCTGCACATGAGCTCCTGTGGAACAAAAGTGGGATCTTTGCAAAACTTTGTCATATCATAATTCAACTTGAATTTTTGCCGTGGAACAAAAGTGGGATCTTTGCAAAACTTTGTCATATCATAATTCAATTTGAATTTTTGCTGAGATTCACCTACTATTTGTTGCGTTCGCACTATGGTTTTTATCTTGGTGATGAGTGATTGACAAGTTTGCTTGATCATGGTGATGCATGATTGGTGGTTTGCTTGCACCGTGAGTACAACTGCGCTGACCGAAGCTAGCGATGTCGTTCCAGACCTACTACGGCGGCGCCGTCACCCTTGAATCATGAGTGCCACCAAACTAGGTAACACTATTTTGATTTTATTGAGAAGGAATGTGGCCGGTCTTTTTCTTTAGCTTTGCTTCTCATCAAGCCACTTCTACCATGAGAAAATTCCTTTCTGTAGATCATCCGGCAAGATTTTTATTCTTGTGTTCTGTCTCTACCGATCGGTACTTAAGTGCCGGATTTCAATTCTGTTTTGGAGCCTACGTTGCTCATTGCTGAAAATTACTGCCCCTTTTTGGCTGAATCTTTTGGGGCTGCTCATTTAATCTTAACATTTACCTGATGCATTTGTCTCTAGTTTGAATTGAGACTGACTGATTCAGTTCAGATTTTATGCTTCTCAATTGAACCAAGCAACCTTTGCATCTGGATTATACTCTTGCAATTCAAGTTTTTAGTTGTGTGGGATCGGAATGGTGACTAGAGGGGGGTTGAATAGGCGCCTCTACAAATTCTCGTGAATTGATGGCCTGTTCAGATCACCCAACGCATTCCTAAAATATTGCAGAAGCAAAATTGAATATCACTTGATAAGAATTCAGACCAAAACAATCCAAATTGAATTTTTCCTCTAGATCGAAGTTTGAAACTCCGAAATCGTTGTCTGAGTTTGGTTTGCCAATCTAGAATCTCTAGATCGATAAATGAGTTGCCGATAGGAAACTGTCGATAGATGATACTCCGACAAAGTTCAGAATTTGCAAAAACAGACAGAACTTCAACTTTAACAGTTTGGATTTGTTCAGATCAGGATTAATCTTTCTGAAATGATGATATGGATGATGAACAGTACACAGGTAAAGTTCATACACAATAAACTGATATTCTGAACACATTCATCTTAAAAATTCAGATTTCAGTAACACATTGTTGACTAGAAAAAATCTTTAACAACAGCTCATCATTCATTCATTCAAACATCAAATTGAATCACATAAACAAGCAATGATCTCTCAAATCACTCACACATTAGACTAAATCACCAGGCAAGGCAAAGTAAAACAGCTAGAACTTAAACTTGAGAGTATCACACAACCAAAATGCTTGGCACTGAATTTCTGCTTGCCTGTTCAGGTTTCTAGGAAGTAGTTGTACAGGTTAATGAATACTAATAGAAATCAGCCAATCATAAGTGTAAAAACTCAGCAAAACAAGTACCGCATCAATTGAGTAACCTTTAGTCACAAATAGATTCAGTTCTTAATGATGCAGGATAAACAAAGAAAGCTTCATGGCATGAAGACCAGAATATTGACATGAAGAACAACAGATAGAGTTGTAGGGAAATACCAGAAAAATTACATTCAAGAAATTTCCACACAACTAGTCCATCCTGAAATTACTTCCTGTGAATCAGATCCAAGGCAAATAGCATAACAAATTTTCAGAAAACTCAGCAGGTAGTGTACACACCACTAGCAGTGATGTTCTGTTAGCCCTACTGCAGAAAACCAGAAAATTCAGTGGTACTCTAGCCTCAGGCTTCAGACAAGGAAGAACTTCTGAAAGAAATCAACATAGAACCAATCAATGCAGAAAAGTACATACATGTACCAATGGTGCTTCAGACTATTTGCTTGCTACAGAACTCTAGTGAAACAACTCTGATTTGCTACATCAATACTTAGATTAACCTTTTGAACAATCCACTCTTGTGTGTCCAAGTTGGCATCACCTAACGACTTGATTTGTGTATCAAAAACAAACCAAATCAAAGTTGTGTGTTTGACAAAGTGAACAGTACACAGAAGGATGCAACTGACATAACATGAGTAGCATGAAACAGTGTAAAATCTGGTAGAAACAACAGCAAAAACCAGCCAAAAGGAATTAACCAGAAATCAGCAAAAGTCTGATGCTAGCATGGTTGTAGTCATAGCTGTAGCAAACTGACAAGAAAAAACGCCACTGTAGCAGATCATGAAGACGAGTGTAGCACTTCAAAAACTGGAATGTATGCGGCGCAACTCTTGCTGAATACTCCTAGCATAGCACTTTTCAGAGATGAATAAGGATGAGCAAAGCAAGGTTGTTCTACAGAAAAGCATACAACAAAATGATCATGAACAATATACATAAATTAAGGCAAAAGGCAACACGAAATTGAAGAGCAAAGATGATAAAATTTTTGGTTGGTAGCCCCCAAATGTTCAGCCAAAAAGTCACCTAACCCTTGGACATGGGGTCCTTTATATAGGCAAGCCCATCAAGGTATTTTTGAAAATTCCATTAGGGTTAAAAGACCAAGTATTTACCTAATTGCCATTATGTATTTTCAGAATTATTAATTCTGAAAAATACACAAATGTATACTCCTAATTTATTACATCATTGACCCTATTCTTTTAATATTTTTTCAGAATTAAGAATTCTGAAAACTACTAAAAGATTACACTTAATCTAGACGACTAAATACAAAAATAAACTCCTATTTATTGGAATTTAAAAACACTTTTTGATACGATAGTTTTCAGCAAAAACCGACAAAGCCTTCCTGATCACCGACATGTGATGCCAATCTGCGAACTTGACCGCCAGTAAGTCTCTCCCGCTCTTGATCCCCTCGAGCCGCCTGATCACTTGCACTGGCCTCCCTTTCGCTGACTTGGTCACCACGCTATCTCGATCATCCGTCCGTCCATGTCTTGCTCTATCTCCTCGTGCACTCCTGAGATCATCACCAACTTCACCCAACCTCCTTGATCCTCTGGCATCGAGCTCCCCGCTTGACCTTTGATCACCCGCCGTTGACAGTTGGTTATCATCTCCACCCTACACACATGAGACAAGCAAAAACAAGAAACGTGACGCACACCGATTCTCTCGGCACACAATCCATATTCACACATTGGTCCCATCGATGCAAGCAAACCACCACTCACTCATCACTTCAGATCGAGCAACCTTATCAATCACTCATCACTAAGACAAAAACCACAGTGCAACCTCACTTGGTTTCACAAGTTGCATTAAGTATTTTGGTGATGTACATCAAGTCTAGGTTCTGTTGCCCTTTGATTTGACTCCCTGTTCTTCATCCGACAAAATCAAGGTTGAGCAGGATTTTTGTATCATTTTTGGGGAACTCTTGGCTGGACATTTTGGGGGCTGATAATTTCTAGAGAGAAGTATTCAATTCATATTTCTGCAACTCCTCTTTCTAATCTCTTTCTTGCACCGATCAACACCTTTACCGAATACAATATTGTCAAGAGTTCTCTATAGTGTTTCATTGCCAAAAAATCCTCTGCAGCATTAAGGTTTTCAGCAAGGAAGTTCCAAGCGATTGCGCTGCTAGACTTTCAAAGTTGAAATCTCTAGGTATATTGTTCTCTGTTCTTCAGTCATCTTGAGAATTCACTATTTGCTGTTTCACACTATTGATCATTGTTTTGACTCATTAAGAGTTGATTTTTGGTTGATTTTGGATGGCATAAGAACTGTTGTTGTCAAGTATATTCTTGTTCAAATTGTGTTTCTTCAATGCATATGAAATCTTCTGATGTGAATTTTATCTGAACATGAATTACTTTCTGATTTCTTCTCAGATTGCTTGAGGGTACTTTCTATTTCTTGTATTGTGCCAGATTCAAGTTCTTTGTTTACTGCTTCTTTGATTCTTTGCCATCACAGCCGGGCTAAGAAAATTTCATTGATCACCCGGTATTTTTGTCATTACAAGTTCCTCTAGATATGCAAATTCTCGTTGTGCTGGCTGATCTAATTTGAATTCATACTGAAGCCATTCTATTCTTCATTTTTTTGCAATTGATCAGAGTTTCAAAATCCGAATTAAGCATGTCGGTGTTTTAATGACCGACTGAGCAATTGAGTCGGCATTTCATACTCCGACTGAGAGAGTGTGTCAGCATCTCAAAGTCCGACCAGAAAAAGAAAATTTTCTGACAATATTTTCCAGTGCTTGTGATCTCTCAATTTTGTCATTTCACATCATATAAAACAAGAGGGTGATAACATCTATTTTTATCAGAGTTTTTACTGTGTTATTACATCTGCTTCTGTTTGTTCATTTAGAGGTGCATTGGGTGGTTTTGAAAATGCCACCATATTCGTGAGAATTTGTCGAGGTGCCTATTCACCCCCCTCTAGTCGCCATTCTGATCCTATAATAGCATCATCACCTATCTCTGACTCTAAATCCTCATTGACCAACATTACCATTTAGTTTGGACAATCCCCCTTGAAATGACCCTTGCAAAAACATGTATAGCAACTCACATCTTGATTTCTTGCTGTAGATATTGAAGAATCAACACCAGTAACCGAAGGCTGCACTGTGTTTCTTGCAATAATTTCTGACTTGCCCATGGAAGAAACACGAGAGGTAGTGCCGCAGGTATGTGCTCCACTAGTTGGTCTAGAAGAAAACTGACCTCTAGCTGCAGTGGAATGACAAGAAACCTTTACGTCTTCGGCAATCTGAAGTTTAACCTAACATGCTTGGTGTAACAAATCTATCATGTTACCATATTTGTGATGCCGAACAATGCGCTTGATGTTTTATGTTAACCCTGAAAGAAAATGTTGTATGGTTTGCTCGGGTTGTTCACGTACTCTAGCTCGCTGCATGATCAACTTCATCTCTTGATAATAAGCATCCACAGTCATAATACCTTGCTTCAAATTCTGCAATTTTTCATATTGAGAGGGGATATAGTTGTGAGGAACAAAACACTCACGCATGACTTCCTTCATAGTTCTCCATGTAACAATTGCTGGTTCACCATCTTCCTGTATGGTATGTAGTGGATTATCCCACCAATGCAAAGCATAACCAACAAATTCAGAAGATGCCAACTTGATTTTTCTATTCCTTATATAATCATGTAGGCTCCAAAACTTTTCCATCACTCCCAAGTGAGATATTCTTCAATATTAGTAGTTCCTACAAACATGGTGAAGGTTATGCCCAAGAAAATTCAATGGATCGAAAGTTATGATAGTGAGTATTAGAAGTTCCGATTAATTTCTGGTCTCGATACAGAGAGTAATTGTTGCTTCGGAAGTTCGGATATGGTATCGGATGTTCCGATGAGCTAGAAGTTCCGATTTGGAATCAGATGAATTTTGTACTGATTGGAAGTTTCGATATGGTATCAGAAGTTCTGAGGTGGGCGATAATAGATTGGATCTGTTGCGTGTCGTACTATGTCAGGAGACCTAAAATACCCTATCGGAAGTTCCGATACAAGATCGGAAGTTTCGACGTGGGCAAATAGATTGGATCTATTACAGTTTCAGGATAAGCATGACCCAGGGACCCTCATACCTATATAAGGAGAGGAGGAGGACGTCTTGGGTACAACAATAAGCCTAGATTAGACCTAACCACCCAAGAGTTCTCTCCTCCCCTTCTTGATCTCAAACGTTGAGGTCAAGGATCCCCGTCTCTCACGTGTGGTGCTAGCACGCTACCGTGGGAGGTACTCCATCCCTATACATGTGGACTCCATGGAGACGTTGCTCCAATAGCGATGCTCGTGGACGTCTACATGCAAACAACTACGTCGTCTTCATCGATCGGATCGGCGAAGGACGACGAGGACAAAGCGAGGAGGAGCTAGACGCGCTGCTCCAATGTCTTCTTCCACTGCACCTAGCGCATCAAGTGCTAGAAGGTACCGATCTATGATCTCACACCCGCATGAGCCTAGGGCCATAGAGCAGAAATTTTGAATTCGCTGGCTAGCGTAGCTCCCTATTCCCCAACAGTGGTATCAGAGCCTACGTGTGTAGTGTTTGATCTAGATCCCTCATGTATGGAGATACATGGTGGAAAAACACATTAGATCTGTTTCTTTCTGTTGGGGGAAAAATACTTCATCCCTAGGGTCTCTACAGTTATAAGACAAAGACTTTTACTAGACCTAAGTTCCCGTATTAACTCCGGTCTAGTACATGATCAAGCTCAAAGAATCCATGCAGGCTTCTGTTCGGAGTATGACTTCGAAGGTTAAATCTTCAGAGAGCTTATCTGCCAGCGAGGATGGAAGACTTATCTTCTATCTAATTAGATTATTCTTTTACCATTTTAACCCTATTAGGGGTACCGAATAGTTTCCACTATGTCGGTTGTAATTGAGGGGTAAAAAGGTCTTTTCCTTAAGATTTTTACCTATAAATACCCCCATTCTTACCTTGTAAAGAGGATCGAATACTCAGTTATTCAATACACAACTTCAAACTACTTTGATCTATTATCCAATTCAGAGGCTTAAAATAGTCCGTCTCACAAACTCTTCGTTTGTTAGTTCTTAATCTTCAAGAACCTGTTAGCGTAATCTTTTACGCCAACAGTTGGCGCCGTCCGTGGGGAACCTAGTCCAAAAAACTTCATTCTCTACCATGTTTTTAGAACCATGCCTCCTAAGCGGAGTTTAGGTGGTAGTCCTACTCGAAGTTCCCCTCGGACCTCCGGAGCAAGATCTTTGAATATAGTCGAGGTCGGAGGACCTTTAGTAGTTCCTCCACCTCATACCTCTGAAGGGAATTCTCTTCCTCGAGCATACGGAGTTCCTCCTCCAACTCCGTCTATGCTTCGACCAGACGGAGTTCCTCCTCCAACTCTGACTATGCTCCGAACTTACATGTTCAGTTCCCAAGACCCGGAAGATCCTTCCGGAAGAAATGAAGATAGGCTTGGTGACATGGCGACCCATATGGCCAGTCTCCAAGCTGAAGTGGTAAGGTGAAGGCAAGAGGCCGCATATAGGCTTCGTCCTCAGGCTACCCTTGTCATCCCTGAAGTGCCTAAAGCGACGACTCCCTTCTTTATCCCGAAGCCCCAGAGAACGCTTCCTTCGATAGTGAGTCTCCGCTGCATCCCGATTTACAGAAAGTGCACTTCGACCCTAAGTTTAAAACTTCAAAGCTCTGTAAGTACTCTGGAGAAGAGGATCCGGGGGAGTTCTCCTGTTCATATGCCTTGGCAATTGAGGCCAGCGGAGGAGTCCGAGACACCATGACCAAGTGTTTCCCCCTGCTCTCAAAGGGGTTGCTTTGCGTTGGTTCTGATCCTTGAAGCCAGGATCAATTAGAACTTGGGAGCAGCTAAGGAAAAAGTTTATAAGTAACTTTCAGGGTACCTTCGTACCCCCTATGTCTACGGGAAGTCTTTTCCAGGTGAAGCAGCTACCTGGAGAAACTTTAAGACAATTTTTCAAGCGCTTCGCTCATACGAAGTCGCGGATAAGGGGGTTGTCTGCATCGTCCGTTGTAGATGCAGCCCGAGAGGGAGTTACTCATGCGGGCCTCCTTGATAAACTTCATCGGAAACAGATATCCTCTATAGCGCAGCTGATGGCCTATTTCGAAGAATATGCTAGGTCGGAAGAAGGATGGCTCTGAAGAACAGCTTCAACTCTACCAATCCTGCAAGAAGTCAAGCTCGAGGTGAAGACTTCAACACCTTCGCAGGGACCAACTTCGATATCTAGCATGACAGGCGTCGGGGGGCAAAAGCATCCTCGCTCCGAAGTCCTGAACATTGCTCCTTCTCCACAAAAATTTGCCCCTAGAAATCCACAAGCTTCAAGAAGCAAGGTCAGCGGCTGGAGATCGCTGGGGAAGCCGGCTGGCAAAGGGCAGGCCTTCTTCTGCTGCATTCATAGTGAAAATCAGAGTCAGTCTACTGATGCGTGCAAGTCTATACTCGCTTTAAGAGGCGAGTACCTTGAAAGGACCTCTAGTCGAGGCACTACTGACCGAGTCCCTTCCGAGGCACGCCCGGAGCCTGTGCAGGCTGTCGCACGTGTAGACAACTTTGACCCTGCAAGACAACCTCCGGTGGTCAATATTATGCCACCCTCGAAGCAAGAAGATGGCCAAGATCGAGGCAAAAGAGTAGTCCTCCCCATTTCCGGAGGAGGGACCCTCGGCAGTATGTCGAAAAGACAGCGAAGAGAATATGTCCGAGAAGTAGGCCATATTAGAACTTCTTCGTCTGCAGCTACAATGCTTGAGTGGTCCCATGTGCCAATATCGTTCTCTGCAGATGATGCAGCTGGCATAAAATTCCCACATGCAGATCCCCTTGTCATTACTGCCGATATGGCAGGAACTAAAGTCCGAAGAGTGCTGGTCGACGGTCGGAGTTCAGCAGATATCATCTTCGTTCAAGCCTTCGATCATCTCTGTATCTCCAGGAAACATCTCTTCCCCGCAGCTCATCCCCTGCAAGGCTTCGCAGGACCTCCTCTTGATGCCCTCGGCCAAATAGGTCTTGAGGTTGCTTTCGGAGAGGGGCTCCTAGCAAGGACAGAGGAAGTAATCTTCGATGTTGTAGATGCCCCTTATGCATATAATGTTATCTTCGGAAGGGGCATTGTTGGGGGAAAATATCTCATCTTCGGGGTTATTGCCGAAGCAGCATAAAGGCAATCAACACGTTCGAAGATTGTCCGAAGACCATCTTCGAAGATGCCCAGAACCTCGTTCGAAGCCCGAAGACAGGCACTAGTTCGAAGTATGTCTTCGAACCAAAGCCTTTCAGGATCTTTTCTGCCAGCTAAGATGGAAGACTTATCTTCTATCCTATTAGATTAGTCTTTTACCATTTTAGCCCTATTAAGGAAACCGAATAGTTTCCTTAATGTCGGTTGTAATAGAGGGGTAAATAGGTCTTTTCCTTAATGTTTAGGCCTATAAATACCCCCCATTTCACCCTGTAATAGGGACCGATTACAAGTGATTCAATACACACTTTCGAACTATTCTAAGCTATTATCCTTTCGGAGGCTTAGAACAGTTTGCTTCGCAAACACTTCGTTTGTTAGTTTCTTTTCTACAGAAACCTGTTAGCGTAATCTTTTACGCCAACAGTTGGCGCCGTCCGTGGGGAACCTAGTCCAAAAAACTTCGTTCTCTACCAACTTCTTACATCATGCCTCCTAAGCGGAGCGCACCTCGCAATCCCACTCGGAGGTCCTCTCGAATCTCCGGAGAGATACCCTTCGACACAGTCGAAGTCGGAGGGTCTTCGACTATCCCTCCACCTCAAACTCCGCAAGGGGCTTCTATCCCTCGAGGATACGAAACCTCTCCGCCAACCCCTTCCATACTCCGACCGCCCGGAGCCACTCCTCCACCCTCTATTCCGATTCGAACTGATCATACCAGTTCTCAAGACCCGGAAGGTCCTTCCGGAGGAGATGAAGATAGCCTTGGAGACATGGCCACTCAAATGGCCAATCTTCAAGCCGAGGTAGCGAGGTGGCGACAAGAGGCTGCGAACAGACTTCGCTCTCAAGCCACCCCAGCTATCCCCGAAGTGCCCGAAGACGACGATCTTGATTATCCCGAAGCCCCGGAGAACGCCTCTTACGACAATGAATCTCCATTGCATCCTGAGCTTTAGAAGATTCGCTTCAATCTGAAGTTCAAAACTTCGAAGCTCTGCAAGTATGCTGGAGACGAAGATCCCAGTGAGTTTGTGCGTTCTTATGCCCTAGCGATTGAGGCTAGCGGCGGAGACAGAGAGACTATGGCGAAGTGCTTCCCATTAGCTCTTCAAGGAGTGGCGTTGAGATGGTTCTGGTATTTAAAGCCAGGATCAATCATTTCCTGGTCACAGTTGAAGAGGAAGTTCATAAGTAACTTTCAGGGCACCTTCGTGCCCCCCATGTCAACAGGGAGCCTTTTCCAAGTGAAGCAGCTCCCCGGAGAAACATTGAGACAGTACTTCAAGCGCTTCGCTCACACGAAGTCGCAAATCCGGGGACTGTCTACATCCTCAGTGGTTGATGCAGCTCGGGAAGGCGTCAGTCATAAAGGCCTTCTGGATAAATTGCATCGGAAGAGCATCACCACAGTATCACAGTTGATGTCGTACTTCGAGGAGTACTCGAAGTCAGAAGAAGGTTGGCTTTGGAGGACTACTGCTACTTCGACAGTGTTGACGGAAGTTAAAGCAGAGTTGAAGACTTCGGCACAGCCGCAAGAACCAGTCTTCGAAGTGCAACATGATAGAAGAAGAGGGCAAAAGCACCCTCGTTCTGAAGTCTTAAACATTGCACCCCCACAGAAGTTTGCACCAAGAGCTCCACAGTCTGCGGGGAACAAGTCCAGCGGCTGGAGGCCGCCAGGGAAAACGACTGGCAAGGGCCAGACCCTTTTTTGCTGTATTCATGGAGAGAATCGAAGCCATGCAACTGACACATGCAAGGCTATTCTTACCCTTCGGGGAGAATACTTGGAGAGAACTTCGGGTCGAGGTAGTACCGACCGAAGTCCAGCAGCAGCAGTGCGCCCGGAGCCGGTCCAGGCTGTGGCGCGGATAGAAAATTTTGATGCTGCAAGGCATCCTCCGGTGGCCAATGTTATGCCACCTCCGAAGCAAGAAGAAGGGCAAGATAGAGGAAAGAGAGTAGTTCCCCCTATCTCCGGAGGAGGTACCCTCGGAAGCATGTCCAAGAGGCAGCGAAGAGAGCACGTTCGGGAAGTAGGCCATATTGGGACTTCGTCATCTGCAGCTGCAATGCCGGAGTGGTCTCATGTTCCAATATCTTTCTCTGCGGAGGATGCAGCTGGTATCAAGTTCCCGCATGCAGATCCATTGGTTATTACTGCTGATATTGCAGGGACTGAAGTCCGAAGGGTGCTAATTGACGGAGGTAGCTCGGCAGATATCATATTTGTACAAGCCTTCGATCAGTTATGCATTTCCCGGAAGCATCTCCTCCCAGCGGCTCGTCCTCTGCAAGGCTTCGCAGGACCTCCGCTTGATGCACTCGGCCAGATAGGCCTGGAAGTAACCTTCGGAGAAGGTTTACTAGCCCGAACTGAAGAAGTTATCTTTGATGTGGTAGATGCCCTGTATGCTTATAATGTCATCTTCGGACGGGGCATGTTGAATCAGTTCGGAGCTGTGGCGCATCACAACTACTTGTGCATAAAGATGCCCACACAAGCAGGGGTCCTGACAGTCTTCGGAGATCAAGCCATGGCTCGGAGGGCAGAATATGGTCATGGTCCTCCTCTTGATCCGAGGCAAGTAAACAGTGTCCAAGATAATGGAGAAATTTTTTCAGCCTCCTCCGAAGCTTCGAAGAAGTCGTTTCCAAGACCAAGTCCCGAAGGAGAGATTGCAACGAAGGTCATTGTCAAAGATGGTAAAGAATACACCTTTCAATTTGGTAAAGATTTACCTCCTGAAGTTGCAACTTCCTTGGAAAAGGTCGTAGAAGAAAATTTGGATGTCTTCGCTTGGTCTGACGAAGATATCACCGGAGTCGATCGGGATATTATTGAGCACAGCTTGCTTGTAAACCCGAAGGCCCGGCCTGTTTGACAAGGGCTCCGGAAGATGTCCGCAGAGAGAGCTGCTCTAGCTAAGGACGAAGTTGAAAAACTGTTGAAGGCTGGGATTATTAGAGAAGTGGCCCATACAGAATGGTTAGCCAACCCAGTCTTCGTCAGGAAGAAGTCCTCCGGAAAGTGGCGCATGTGCATTGATTTCACATCTTTGAATAAAGCGTGCCCACGTGACCCCTACCCCATGCCCCGAATTGATCAACTAGTTGACTCCACTGCAGGTTCGGAGTTACTAAGCTTCCTCAACGCGTATTCCGGTTATCATCAAATATGGTTGAAGCGCGAAGATGAAATCAAGACGAGCTTTGTAACTCCTTCGGGAGTCTTCTGCTATGTAAGAATGCCCTTCGGCCTAAGAAATGCCGGGGCTACTTTTTCAAGATTAGTTGCTAAGGCTCTAGGTCATCAATTAGGCCGCAATGTGGAGGCCTATATGGATGATATTGTAATAAAGAGTGCTTTAAAGCACCAACATAGCCTAGACTTAGCAGAAACATTCAATAGCCTTCGGGCATGTGGGATCCGTCTTAACCCCGAAAAATGTATATTCGGAGCTAAGGCTGGAAAGTTGTTAGGGTACTTAGTTTCAAGCAGGGGAATTGAAGCTAGCCCTAGTCAAATAACTGCGCTGCAGAAGATGGCTCCTCCGGAAAATTTAAAGCAAGTGCAAAAGCTGACCGGACGTCTGGCCGCACTTAGCAGGTTTTTATCAAGGTCTGCGGAGAGGAGCTTGCCAATCTTTAAAGCTTTGAAAGGGTCCGAAGATTTTGCATGGACACCGGAGTGTCAGAAAAGCTTCGAAGATATTAAAGATTATCTCAGCAATCTTGCTACACTTACGGTGCCTATTGCGGACGAAACCCTACTTCTGTATCTTGCAGCTACAGGCTCAGCTGTCAGCGCAGTCCTTGTCAGAGAAGCGGATATCAATGGGAAGTTGGTCCAAAATCCTGTCTACTTTGTATCCGAAGCATTGTCAGGAGCGAAGACAAGATACTCCGAACTTGAGAAGTTCGTTTATGCTCTGATAATGGCTTCGAGGAAGCTAAGACATTATTTTTTGGCTCATAATGTAATTGTACCAACTTCGTATCCTCTAGGAGATATGCTCCGAAGCAAAGATTCCACTGGAAGGATTGGAAAGTGGGCAGTAGAACTAGCACCCTTCGGCATATCTTTCCTGGCAAGGACAGCTATCAAATCTCAAGTCCTAGCAGACTTCGTAGCAGAGTGGACTCCACCTGCGAAGTTGACTCCGGAGAAATCAGATGACGGAGTTTGGACTATTTACTCCGATGGGGCTTTCCAAGCATCCGGAGCAGGCATTGGGGCAGTATTAATTTCACCATCAGGACAAAGAGCAATGTACTCCGCAAGACTCAACTTTAAGTCTACCAATAATATAGCGGAGTACGAAGGAATTTTATTGGGACTCCGGAAAGCACGTGCTCTAGGGGCTACAAGGATAATTATAAAAACAGATTCTCAGATAGTAGCAGGGCACGTAGACAAAAGTTTTCAAGTCCGACATCCACAGCTTGCAAAGTACTTGGAAGAAATTCGCAAGATCGAAGCACATTTCAAGGGTATTTCCATTCGGAGTATACCAAGAGCTGAAAACGTGCAAGCGGACATTTTAGCGAAGGCTGCTGCCGGAGCTGTGGATGTGCCTGACGAAGCTTTCTATGAGGAGCTCAATGTACCTTCGGTGCCACAAGTTGCTTCTGCAGAGATTCTCTGCATTCCTAGTGCAGATTGGAAAAATTCGATCATAGAACTCTTGCAAGGAGGAACAAATTTGCCCGAAGAGCCCCAATTGTCAAGATTAAAGCTTAGAGCAAGAAACTATCAGTTAATCAACGGTATATTATACAAGGCCGGAGTATGTTCCCCTCTACTCCGATGTATATCTCAAGCCGAAGGCCAAGAAATTCTCCGAGAAATTCACGAAGGCCTTTGTGGAAGCCATTTAGCCTCTAGAGCACTGGCAGGAAAAACACTTCGCCAGGGGCTTTATTGGCCCACAATAACAGCTGATGCGGAGAGCTTGGTCCGCACTTGTCAAGGATGCCAGTGGATGGGTCGACGGAGTCATCGCCCACCAACAGCTCTTCAAGTCATTGCTCCGGTATGGCCTATGGCCAGATGGGGTATGGATCTAATTGGTCCCTTTCCGTTAGCAAAGGGAAATCTGAAGTTCGCAGTGGTAGCTATTGAATATTTTTCTAAGTGGGTAGAAGCAGAGCCCTTAACAGCTATCACTTCGAATAATGTACAGAAATTCTTCTGGAAGAACATTATTTGTCGGTTCGGAGTGCCTAGATATCTCACAGTAGATAATGGGACACAGTTCGACGCAGAACCTTTCAGGAAGTTTTGCGAAGACTTAGGCATTCAACTATGTTTTGCTGCAGTGAGACATCCTCAGTCGAATGGAGCCGTTGAGCGAGCCAATGGAAATATTTTATCAGGGCTAAATCGAAGAATAGTAGGATTATCAAAGGGACTCTGGACCGAAGAGCTTCCGAAGATTCTGTGGTCCATTCGGACTACGCAAACAAGGTCCACAGGTTTTACTCCGTTCAGACTACTATTCGGAGATGAAGCAATGACTCCAACGGAGCTCAAAGGGGGATCATTTCGCAGCACCGAACCAGACATCGAAGAAGAAAGACAAGCTTCGTTAGATTTGTCAGAAGAAACAAGACTTCGAGCTGTAGCTAATTTATCAAAGTATCATCAGCAGACGAAGACTTGGTATGACCCGAAGGTTAAGCTCAGCGAGTTAAGGCCGGGTCATCTTGTTCTACGAAGCATTATAGCACCAGGGAAGTTAGGCAATAAATGGGAAGGTCCATATTTAATTGTCCGCTCAGGGCGCCCTGGTTCATTCAAATTAGCTAATTTAGAAGGTGAAGAGTTAGCACATACTTGGCATGCGGAGCACCTAAAGCGATACTTCGCATAAGGGCTCCTTGTAATTTGCTTGTAATCACCTCTAAATTAATAAAGCATACACCCTGTAGTTTGCCTTCCCCTTGACACTCCTAGTTTCCCGAGCGGACGCGCTGGGACGGAAGTCGATCGAGAGGGAAGTGTCATCAAGCTGGGCTGTATTTCCGGACTTCGTACCTATAAAGTCGAAGCCTCCGGTGTGGTGGCTGAAATCCATCCGGAGCCCAAGCTGATACCTTGTAGGCATCCGTAAAAGAGCCAATACCACATTCTACGGAGTCCAAGCTTCGGTTGGTAGACTTCCGTAAAAAGAGCCGAAGGTGGCCAAAATATGCGGAGTCCAAGCTGCAGCTTGCAGACATCCGTAAAAAGAGCCGAAGGTGGCCAAATTCTGCGAAGTCCAAGCTCCGGCTGGTAGACTTCTGCAAAAATAGCCGAAGGTGGCTACAAATTCTGCGAAGTCCAAGCTCCGGCTGGTAGACTTCTGCAAAATAGCCGAAGGTGGCTACAAATTCTGCGAAGTCCAAGCTCCGGCTGGTAGACTTCTGCAAAAATAGCCGAAGGTGGCTACAAATTCTGCGAAGTCCAAGCTCCGGCTGGTAGACTTCTGCAAAAATAGCCGAAGGTAGCTACAAATTCTGCGAAGTCCAAGCTCCGGCTGGTAGACTTCTGCAAAAATAGCCGAAGGTGGCTACAAATTCTGCGAAGTCCAAGCTCCGGCTGGTAGACTTCTGCAAAAATAGCCGAAGGTGGCTACAAATTCTGCGAAGTCCAAGCTCCGGCTGGTAGACTTCTGCAAAAATAGCCGAAGGTGGCTACAAATTCTGCGAAGTCCAAGCTCCGGCTGGTAGACTTCTGCAAAAATAGCCGAAGGTGGCTACAAATTCTGCGAAGTCCAAGCTCCGGCTGGTAGACTTCTGCAAAAATAGCCGAAGGTGGCTACAAATTCTGCGAAGTCCAAGCTCCGGCTGGTAGACTTCTGCAAAAATAGCCGAAGGTGGCTACAAATTCTGCGAAGTCCAAGCTCCGGCTGGTAGACTTCTGCAAAAATAGCCGAAGGTGGCTACAATTTCTGCGAAGTCCAAGCTCCGGCTGGTAGACTTCTGCAAAAAACAGCCGAAGATGGCTAAAGCAAAACAGCATTTAACCCATGAACTTCGAATGTCTGTTCATATAAGTCCAAAGTGACAAATTTCTTAAGACACTAAAGTGTCCTGGAAGTTATCTCAATTGATTTCTTTCGTGAAGCAAACAAAGGTACCAAGTTACCATTCTTCTGACTACAAAGGTCGAAGACATTTCATAAGATTTCAAAAGATCTTTAAAATGACAGAGGGGCTCCGAACCCCCAAAAAATTGTACTCCGAAGTTTTTTCTTTGCGCATAACCATCTTTGAATACAGTTCGAAGTTGCTTATACCCAAAGAGGGGCTAGTAAATATGGAGACAATTTTAAATCGGCATTCATTATTGAAATAAATGTGTTTACAGATTACACTATGAAAAATTGGTATCTATACCAAGAAGGAATCGAAGACCTCTTCGGTCTCGAGAGCTAGGGGTGGAACGACTAGTTCCAACATCGGAAGTTCTAAGAACTTTACGTTTAACTCTCTTCCTCCCCTTCGAAGCTCTAAAATCCTTCTGCTCTTGTTGAAGCTCGGCCCAAGTTCGAAGCCGCTCGGGGCTTCTTTCCCAGCTTCTAAGATCTTCAGATCTTTTATTTTGGGCTTCACCTTCGTCTTCGGACCAATTAGTGTCTTCAGAAGACGAGGTGTTTGCGTCAATCTCTTTATCTTCCTCTTTAATGTAAGACAATATGTCTTTGATTACTTCGGGCGCAATAACGCCGGAGTCATCTCGAGGAATAAGAAATCGAGGACGCTTATAATTATTTAGAAGTTCGAAGGTGTTCCACAGTGAGCGAAGTTCGCTGTTAAGCTCTAACACTTCGATATCTTCCATAAGAGGCAAAGCCTAAAAATATGACAAACAAGACTTTCATTGATAAATATTTACAAGCATCAGCTTTACATAATCAAAAAATCCTAAATAATCCTAAACCTGCGGGTTCGACGGAGGTTGACTGCTCGAAGCTTGGCTCCGAACTTGCTTCTGGCGTTGGCCTTCATCAATCGAAGCCTTGATCGCAGATCGACCTTCGGCTCTCCATGAAGTTTGGAAAGCTCGCCAAGCAGTAGCTACGCCTTCGGAAGGGGTCAGAAGTCTTGCGTCGTCGAAGATGATGGAGCCCTCTGCGCTCGGAGTAATTACTCGGCCCAAATCCTCATAGTAACGAAGTAATCCAAAGGCAGACACTTGTCCGGAGAGTTCTCCATAACGCATGCCTGCCGTCTTCATTTGCTTCGCTGCTCCTTGGATCCTCTTTAACCGGCGCAGCAGAGTCACATTGTCATCCGAAGGTAGTGATCCAGTAGTACCGAAGTACTCCAAGACACCTAACATCTGTTCGATGACCTCCGAAGCCACCTTCTCAGACTTAAGCCTTTCCTCAATAAGCACATCCTTGGCCGAAGTCGTTTCAGCTAAAACTCCGGAGATTCTAGCGTTCTCCGTAGTCAAAGCATTCTTTTGAGTCCGGAGTTGGCCAGCCTCTTCTTGTAGCCTTACAAGTTCGGACCCCTTCGCAGCATCCTCCGTCCGCAGTCTTTCAATCTCCGCTCGAAGCACAATTCTTTCTGCTTCGAGCTCTTTCTTTGCAGCCTCCAAGCTTTGCCTAGCCCTTCGCTCTGCTAGTATTACATTGTCCATCTGAGCTACTCGACCTTCGGAGAAGTTAAAATTTCTTTGAAGAGTTTCGTTCTCTTCCCGAAGTTGAGCAATTTCGTTTTCGTTCGACAAAGCCGCAGCGCGGGCTAAGACTGCTTGCTGAGAAAAAAGAAAAACTGGAATAAGAAATTATTCATATATAATTTGCTATTTGGTTCGAAGATGCTTTATACCTGATAAGCTGCTCTTTCCACGGCCAGGTTAAGCTCCGAACCCTTCACTCTACTTAAAAGAGCTACCAGTTCTGTTTCCCCGACTTTGCGACTGGCTTCACCCAAAGGTTTAACCAAAGTCCCAAGTCCGGTTTTCTCCTCCAAAAATGGAGTTATGAGAGGAAGCATTACTGAAGCCTTCTGATCAGCTCTGCTTAGTGAAGGTCCGGAGAGTTCTTTTGAGGCCCTTGGAACTTCTGAAGATGGCCCCCCCTCAGTCGATTCACTTTCATCTGTTGACTCAGATGAAGTCGATCCTTGAGCAGGGAGAGGCTCTATGTGTCTTTTTCCTCTTCCAGGCCCCGGTAGAGTAACCTCCGGTTGCGGCTCCGAAGTTGTCGAAGGCCTTTGAATTGTATCTTCGAGGGATACTTCGACAACAGGAGGCTCTGAAAAAACAAAAATATTACACATTGTATAATTTTGCAAAAATTGATAAGAATTATGCAAAATTTTACCTTCGACATTCTCTGGAATATCGAGCACCGGACTGATCGGAGGATCAAAAGTGTAGTCCTCATCCGAATCAGCCGCTAAATCTTGGACTGCAGGAGCATCGTCCTGAGGAGTCCTCGTTACTTCTTCGGGAATCGAAGCCATAGTGACTTCGACCCCACTTTCATCCACAGGAACTCCGGCCTGAGTTGTATCTTCTTGAACTACCGAAGTCCTTGGTTGATCAGCATTATCTCCAAACTCCGGTACGTTCGCAGGTACTTCGGCCTCATCTACACCCATAGGGGCTTCGACTTGTTCCTCTTGGGTATCCGGAGCTCTTACTTCTTCGATGTTGGCTTGAGGCTCCGGAATACTTGCAGTATCTTCAATGTGAATACTTCGTTGAGCTACATCTTCATCAATTAATTTCACTAATAAAATACCTTCATCCTCTTTAGAACCAGAAAGTGAGGTTCTTGAGCTTGAAGGAACAGGATCCGAAGGTGCGAGATTTTTTGGCTTCCGAGCCACCTTCTTCACCGGAGTCTTTGCTGAACTTGAAGCTCCGGCTTCAGCTACTCTTTTCTTGGGGCCTTTCTCCTGAGGCACCCAATCCATTAGAGAGGGTGGAGTTAACTCCAGCATTCCCCATACTCTGTTAAATCGCTCCCAACTTCCGACTAATTTGATTCGCCATTCTTTTTCCGACGGAGTTGGAGCACCCAGAATCTTCTCCGAAGCCCTTACAATTTGCTCTGATGTAATAGGGGCTGAAGAAGCTAAAAAATAATTCAAGTTAGTCTTTCTTCGAAGTAAATATGAACTATGCATGTTGGTTTCGAAGTTACCTGCAGGGCTCGAAGTATAGTTAATCTTGCGAAGGCCGCCCTCGGAGTCATCTTCGAAGATGATAGGCCAGTTGGCCATCAGTGGAGGAATTTGAAGACCGATGAATTCTTCAGCCAAGTCTCGCATACTAAGCCTTCGGCTAACTTTTTCAAGCAGGTTCAGGCGGGCTTCGAGCTGGCCTTCGTCAGGTTGCACTAGGGCTTCTTTCCGAAATCGGATTTCTTTGAGGGGCCCAGCCAGAGGACTGCTAGCTCCGACTTCGGCATAAAACCATCTCAGTACCCAATCAGTGTACCATCTAGCATTGATGGCCTTGGCAGGGAATCGCAGAGCATATTCGTCTCGAAGCCTAAAATTGATACTTCCGAAGGCAACCACTACTTTCTCACCTCCAGAGCCTACGAAGGTCTTCGGCTGACAAGTTGCTCTATGAAGCGCAGCGAAGATTTCAGCTCTTCCTTCACAACCTTTGGCTCTCAACGCCCACTCAAAAATAGCTAATCTAGCTACGGCATTCGGAGACAGCTGGGGGAGGGTTACATGAAACAGGTCAAGAACTTCGGCCAAGAAATCCACAGCAGGGAGGCCTAAGCCTGCTTCGAAAAAAGCTTCGAACACTACGACCTCTCCGGGTCTTGGTGATGGAATTGATTCTTTGCCCGGCCTTCGAACCATAACCCCATTGCTAATCTTTCCCTCTGCTGTGATTGCCAAAGATTCTCTCTTGCAGGTAGAGGATCCCAATTCAAAGGACTGATCCAAATATTTGGTCGATGGAGGGCACAAACCTTGGTCATCAGCGATTTGGGGATTTCTTCCCCCTGCCGCCATGGAAGTTGTCGCCTGCATCGAGGGTGTCGCCGCCATTGTCGCCGCTGCTGCTGCCGCGGCCGCCTGTTGCCGAGCCAAGGCCGAAGGAGGCGCAGATCCCTTGGTCTTCACCATCGCGATTGCTGGATTGATCTGAAGGAACGGAGGCTAGGGCTCAAGAACTCAGAAGCTAGGGCTCAAGAACTCAAAGGGCTCAAAAGTTTTTAACTGAGAGAAAGCGGTGAAAAGGTAATCGGCTAAGTTTTGGGTTCTTTATTTATAGCCTAATCGTTCCGTTGCTTACCGTTTGGGCCCTGCCTTTTCGCATTCCCGCCCGTTATTTTCCTCCGGAAATAACGCATCATATAACTTCCGTTAGAAACAGGAACTAACGGCTATTTTTTCTAAGTCTAAAAAGACTTTCGAACTTCCTGAGTCAGTTCTAAGATAGTTCGAAAGGTAATTACCTTATGATTGATTCGAAGTTCATATCTTCATACATTTCGAAGATAAAATAAAAACCAATAACCCCTACGATTGGTTATCTTTTCTTTCCGTATACTGCTCTCCTAACGTTACAGGTCAAACGGAGAAGCGTATTCGAGGGGCTACTGTTGGGGGAAAATATCTCATCTTCGGGGTTATTGCCGAAGCAGCATAAAGGCAGTCAACACGTTCGAAGATTGTCCGAAGACCATCTTCGAAGATGCCCAGAACCTCGTTCGAAGCCCGAAGACAGGCACTAGTTCGAAGTATGTCTTCGAACCAAAGCCTTTCAGGATCTTTTCTGCCAGCTAAGATGGAAGACTTATCTTCTATCCTATTAGATTAGTCTTTTACCATTTTAGCCCTATTAAGGAAACCGAATAGTTTCCTTAATGTCGGTTGTAATAGAGGGGTAAATAGGTCTTTTCCTTAATGTTTAGGCCTATAAATACCCCCCATTTCACCCTGTAATAGGGACCGATTACAAGTGATTCAATACACACTTTCGAACTATTCTAAGCTATTATCCTTTCGGAGGCTTAGAACAGTTTGCTTCGCAAACACTTCGTTTGTTAGTTTCTTTTCTACAGAAACCTGTTAGCGTAATCTTTTACGCCAACAGGCATGTTAAATCAGTATGGAGCCGTGGCGCACCATAACTATTTATGTATGAAGATGCCCACGCAAGCGGGAGTACTCACTATCTTCGGCGATCAAGCCACTGCGCGAAGGGCAGAATATGGTCATGGTCCCCTCTCGACCTGAGACAAGTGAATAATGTACAAGGCAATTCGGAGGATATCTCTGCTTCAACTGAATCTTCGAAAAAATCCTTCCCAAGGCCCATCCCCAAAGGAGAAATTGTAACGAAGGTTATTGTAAAAGACGACAAAGACTATTCTTTTTAGTTCGGCAAAGATTTGCCTTCAGAGATCGCTACTTCATTAGAAAAAGTAATCGAAGAAAATTTGGATGTCTTTGCTTGGTCTGATGAAGACATTCCGGGAGTCAGCCGAGATATCATTGAGCATAGCTTGCTTGTAAACCCGAGGGTTCGGCCTGTTCGACAGGGGCTTCGAAAGTTATTAGTAGAATGGGCAATCCTTGCTAAGGAAGAAGTAGAGAAATTACTGAAGGCTGGGATTATCAGAGAAGTAGGTCATACGGAGTCGTTAGCTAACCCAGTCTTCGTCAAAAAGAAATCCTCTGGGAAGTGGCGCATGTGTATTGATTTTACATCTTTGAATAAAGCATGCCCACGTGACCCCTATCCCATACCCCGAATTGATCAATTAGTTGATTCTACTGCTGGTTTGGAGTTATTAAGCATCCTCGACACGTATTCTGGCTATCATCAAATTTAGTTAAAACACGAAGATGAAATCAAAACAAGCTTTGTAACTCCTTCGGGAGTCTTCTGCTATGTAAGAATGCCTTTTGGCTTGAGAAATGCCGGGGCAACTTTTTCAAGGTTAATTTCTAAGGCTCTAGGTCATCAAATAGGCCGCAATGTAGAAGCCTATATGGATGATATTGTAATAAAGAGTGCTTTAAAGCATCAACATAGCCTAGACTTAGCAAAAACATTTGAGAGCCTCTGGGCATGTGGAGTCTGTCTCAACCACGAAAAATGTACCTTCGGGGCTTAGGCTGGGAAGTTGCTCGGGTATCTAGTTTCAAGTAGAGGAATTGAAGCTAGCCCTACTCAAATAACTCCATTGCAAAGGATGGCTCCACCGAAAAATTTAAAGAAGGTACAAAAACTGACTGGCCGCTTAGCAGTGCTTAGCAAATTTCTAGCAAGGTCCGCAGAATGAAGCCTCCCCATATTCAAAGCATTAAAAGCATCTGAATATTTTGCATGGACACCGGAGTGTCAAAAGAGTTTTGAGGATATTAAAAATTATCTCAGCAACCTCGCTACACTCACTATGCCCGTTGCAAATGAAACCCTACTCCTCTACCTTGCAGCTACTGGCTCCGTTGTTAGTGCAGTCCTTGTCAGAGAAGTTGATTTCAATGGGAAGTTGGTGCAGAATCCAGTCTATTTTGTATCCGAAGCCTTATCTGGAGCAAAAACAAGATATTCCGAGCTTGAGAAGTTCACTTATGCTCTGATAATGGCTTCGAGGAAATTACAACATTATTTTCTAGCACATAATGTAGTTGTACCAACTTCGTATCCTTTGGGAGATATGCTCCGAAGCAAAGATTCTACGGGAAGAATTGGAAAATGGGCCGTCGAGCTAGCACCCTTCGGCATCTCCTTCATAGCAAGGACAACAATCAAGTCACAAGTGGTGGCAGATTTTGTGGCAGAATGGACTCCATCTGCAATATGGGCTCCGGAGAAATGAAATGAAGTAATTTGGACCATATACTCCGATGGAGCTTTTCAAGCGTCTAGAGCAGGCATTGGAGCAGTAATAATTTCACCTTCAGGGCAAAGAGTGATGTACTCCGCAAGGCTCAACTTTAAGTCCACCAATAATATAGCGGAGTATGAAGGAATTTTGTTAGGACTTCGAAAGGCGTGTGCTTTGGGTGCTACAAGAGTTGTTATTAAAATAGATTCTCAAATTGTAGCAGGACACGTTGATAAAAGTTTTCAAGTCCGTCATCCACAGCTTGCAAAAAATTTGGAAGAGATCCGTAAGATCGAAGCAGCATTCAAAGGGTTTTCCATCCGAAGTATACCAAGAGTTGAAAATGTGCAAGCTGATACCCTAGCGAAAGCTGCAGTTGGAGCTGTGGATATTCCAGAAGGAGCCTTTTATGAAGAACTTACTTCGCCTTTGGTACCACAAATTCCTCTTGTGGAGGTTCTTTGCATTCCAAGCATTGACTGGAGGAGCTCAATCATGGAGCTATTGCAAGCTGAAGCAAATTTTCCTAAAGGACCACAACTTTCAAGGCTGAAGCTAAGAGTTCAGAATTATCATATGATCAACGGTATTCTCTACAAGACCGGAGTATGTTCCCCCTTACTCCGATGTATATCTCAAGCCGAAGGTTAAGAGATACTCCGAGAAATTCATGAAGGCCTTTGTGGTAGCCATCTGGCCCTCCGAGCTTTAGCAGGAAAAACACTTCGCTAGGAGCTTTATTGGCCTACAATAATAGCTGATACGGAGAGTTTAGTCCGCACTTGCCAAGGTTGTCAATGGATGGGAAGACGAAGTCATCGTCCGCCAATGAATCTTCAAGTCATTGCTCCGGTTTGGCCTATGACCAGATGGGGCATGGATCTCATTGGCCCCTTCCTAGTAGCAAAAGGAATCTAAAATTCACAGTGGTAGCAATTGAATATTTTTCTAAGTGGGTCGAAGCAGAACCCCTCACAGCTATCACTTCGAATAATGTACAAAAATTCATTTGGAAAAATGTTATATGCAGGTTCGAAGTGCCTCGACAGCTCACAGTCGACAATGGGACACAGTTTGATGCGGAGCCCTTTAGGAAGTTTTGCGAAGATCTTGACATACAAATATGTTTTGCAGCTATGCGTCATCCTCAGTCTAACGGAGCTGTTGAATGGGCTAATGGTAAAAATTGAAAATGAAAAATGAATGAAAATGAAATGAAAATGATTGATATTCATGCTGTTTTGTGCTGAATTGAAAAGATCCAAGTGGGTTTGCTTTGTCGCACTACTTTGTTCTGAACTGCTTACCATAACACTTTGGTATGAACTAGGACATTGAAGTGTTTGCCAAGACCATTGCTTTAACATAACACTTTGGTATGAACTGGGACATTGAAGTGTTTGCCAAGACCATTGCTTTAAGCTTCTGATGGTTTCAACCTAGGCTTAGCTTGGTCAGTTAGCATAAGGTTGACATGCAAATAACCCCTGGCACTAATATGGAAAATAAAAAAATAAAAAAGCTTGTATCAATTGCATATCAAGTTTGCTGAAGCTCCTTGTAGTGGGATATGCTTATCTAGTTAGTATTTGATTAGCTTTTGCATCTCATGCCTTGCCATGTCTAGTATGTTAGTCTGAGTGGTGATGCTTTTATTTGCTAAAATCTGAAAATGCTTGCTCATGCCTTTTGTTTAGATGGTATTCATCTGAGTTTGTCACACGGTACTTTTAGACAATATTCAAGGCAAATGCTTGTTTGTACTGTAATTGGAATTACTCATGTTTCAAAAGCTTGCATCTATACTTCACCCTCTCACCCCTCTTTGCATCTTTTTACAATCTTTTAGTATTTTTCGGAATTCTTAATTCTGAAAAAATATTAAAAGAATAGGGTCAATGATGTAATAAATTAGGAGTTTGCATTAATGGATTTTTCAGAATTTGTAATTCTGAAAATTCATTATGACAATTAGGTAAATACCTAGAACTTTTACCCTAATGGCATTTTGGAGATTTCTTTAATGGGCTTGCCTATATAAAGGACCCAAATGCCTAGAGTTTAGGGGACTCTTTCAGTTGAACATTTTGGGGGCTACCAACCACAATTTCTATTTTGTTCTAGCCTTTTTGCTTTTCTTAATTTCGTGCTTAGTGTTCATCATTCGGATCAAGCAAAAACAGCATCTAGGAGCTTCCAGCGCAGGTACTGTTCATCATTTTTAGATTCACTTTTGGAGCTAAGTTTTGAACTATTTTGATGTTGGTTTTGGACCTGAGTTCTTCATGACTTTTGTTGTACAAGTTTCCAGGGATCCATTTTTGAAGTTTGCTAAATGTTTTGACCATTGCTGCATATATTTTCTTGTCCAACAAAGTGCCTAAAAAGTTCTAAAAACTACTGATTTCTGCCAAGTTGTGTTCTGTTTTCAGTGTGGATTCAATCTTTGAGGCGATTTTTGATTGGTTTTGGTTTTGTTTTTGGACCTGAGTTATACATAACTCTTGTTGTCCAAGTTACAAGAGTTTCATGTTTGAAGTTTGCAAAAGGTTTTGAACACAGCTACATATAATTTTTGGCTCATCTATATGCTATAAAAATTCGGGAAGTGGTCATTTGTTGAAAATCTTGTAGGCTGAAAGTTGAATCTAGAAACATTTTTCTCCCTTTTTTTCTTTCCGAGCTTGCTGATCATGTGCTACCATATACAGTGATGCTTTTCACCATTAACAACTGCATGTACTGCCGAGCACATGTTCCACCAAGCCGATTCTAAAATTATTTTTTATGTGAGTCTTTTGTATAAAACAGAAAAAGTTTCAGAGCTATTTTTAAAGTGCAATTTTGTGTGTGCAAATTCAGTGCTGCTGATCCCTCAATCTATCAATTGATATAATATCAGATAGGAGGTTGATAGCATTTATTTTTATCGGAGTCTTTACTACATCTACTTCTGCTTGTTCATTTAGAGGTGCGTTGGGTGATTTGAAAAGGACATCATATTCGAAGAATTTGTCGAGGCGCCTATTCACCCCCTCTAGTCGCCATTCCGATCCCACGGCCCAGAGCGGAGTTGGGTTCGGCCATTGGGACCCGAAATCACTGCGTGGAGGATTCAACCACTGTGGTCTGAACTCAACTTGCAAAGTGTCGTACCCCGATTTATCGAAATTGGAACATTATTGAATTTCATAAGAAAAACAATAATACAATAGGTTCATCATGTGACAATCGTACATACGACAAGTATTCATGGTACGTAGACCATATTTATTACATCAGAGTTTAATAAAAACAATAATAAAAGTAGAATGCACGACGAACGCCTTCTTCAAGATCTTTCTGCTTGACTGGGTCGCTACTCTAGACCATCCTTGTAGTAGGCATCCTCTGAAGTGTGTCCAACGGGTATGAGTACAAAAGTACTCAACAAGCCACCGCAAATGCAAGTAATAATGCAAGGTAATAACAAAGGAAGGATGATTGGCTAAAAGTGCGGAAAAGTACATTTTCAGTTATTGCATTTAGTGTGGTCAAATTTTGTCATGCGGAATAATAAACATGAACATCAATAATACCATTGTTGGGGGAAAATATCCCATCTTCGGGGTTATTGCCAAAGCAACATGAAGACAGTCAACTAGTTCGAAGATAGTCCGAAGGTCATCTTCGAAGACGGCTTGGAACCTCGTCAGGAGTCCGAAGACTTGCATTGGTTCGAAGTATATCTTCGAACCAAAGCCTTCCGAGATCTTTTCTGCCAGCTAAGATGGAAGACTTATCTTCTATCCTATTAGATTAGTCTTTTACCATTTTAGCCCTATTAAGGAAACCGAATAGTTTCCTTAATGTCGGTTGTAATAGAGGGGTAAATAGGTCTTTTCCTTAATATTTGGGCCTATAAATACCCCCCATTTTACCCTGTAATAAGGACCGATTTACAAGTGAATCAATACACACTTTCGAACTATTCTAAGCTATTATCCTTTCGGAGGCTTAGAACAGTTTGCTTCACAAACACTTCGTTTGTTAGTTTCTTTTCTACAGAAACCTGTTAGCGTAATCTTTTACGCCAACAGTTGGCGCCGTCCGTGGGGAACTTAGTCCGAAAAACTTCGTTCTCTACCAACCTTTTGCATCATGCCTCCTAAGCGGAGTGCACCTCGCAATCCCACTCGGAGGTCCTCTCGGATCTCCGGAGAGATACCCTTCGACACGGTTGAAGTCGGAGGGTCTTCGACTATCCCTCCACCTCAAACTCCGCAAGGGGCTTTTATCCCTCGAGGATACGAAGCCTCTCCACCAACCCCTTCTACACTCCGACCGCCCGGAGCCACTCTGCCACCCTCTATTCCGATCGGAACTGATCATACCAGTTCTCAAGACCCGGAAGGTCCTTCCGGAGGAGATGAAGATAGCCTTGGAGATATGGCCACTCAAATGGCCAATCTTCAAGCCGAGGTAGCGAGGTGGCGACAGGAGGCTGCGAACAGGCTTCGCCCTCAAGCCACCCCAGCTATCCCCGAAGTGCACGAAGACGACGATCTTGACTATCCCGAAGCCCCGGAGAACGCCTCTTACGACGATGAATCTCCGTTGCATCCCGAGCTTCAGAAGGTTCGCTTCGATTCAAAGTTCAAAGCTTCGAAGCTTAGCAAGTATGCCGGAGATGAAGATCCCAGTGAGTTTGCGCGTTCTTATGCCCTAGCAATCGAGGCTAGTGGCGGAGACAGAGAAACTATGGCGAAGTGCTTCCCGTTAGCCCTCGAAGGAGTGGCGTTGAGATGGTTCTGGTCTCTAAAACCAGGATCAATCACGTCATGGGTGCAGTTAAAGAAGAAGTTCATAAGTAACTTCCAGGGTACCTTCGTGCCCCCCATGTCGACAGGAAGCCTTTTCCAAGTGAAACAGCTCCCCGGAGAAACATTGAGGCAGTACTTCAAGCGCTTCGCTCACACGAAGTCGCAAATTCGGGGGCTGTCCACATCCTCGGTGGTTGATGCGGCTCGGGAAGGCGTCAGTCATAAAGGCCTTTTGGACAAATTGCATCGGAAGAGCATCACCACAGTATCACAGTTGATGTCGTACTTCGAGGAGTACTCGAAGTCGGAAGAAGGTTGGCTTCGGAGGACTACTGCTACTTCGACAGTGTTGACAGAAGTTAAAGCAGAGGTGAAGACTTCGGCCCCGCCGCAAGAGCCAGTCCCCGAAGTACAACATGATAGAAGAAGAGGGCAAAAGCACCCTCGTTCTGAGGTCTTAAACATTGCACCCCCGCAGAAGTTTGCACCAAGAGCTCCGCAGCCTGCAGGGAACAAGTCCGGCGGCTGGAGGCCGCCAGGGAAAACGGCTGGCAAAGGCCAGACCCTTTTTTGCTGTATTCACGGAGAGAATCGAAGCCATGCAACTGACACCTGCAAGGCTATCCTTACCCTTCGGGGAGAATACTTGGAGAGAACTTCGGGTCGAGGTAGTACCGACCGAAGTCCAGCAGCAGCAGTGCGCTCGGAGCCGGTCCAGGCCGTAGCACGGATAGAAAATCTTGATGCTGCAAGGAATCCTCCGGTGGCCAATGTTATGTCACCTCCGAAGCAAGAAGAAGGGCAAGATAGAGGGAAGAGAGTAGTTCTCCCTATCTCCGGAGGAGGTACCCTCGGAAGCATGTCCAAGAGACAGCGAAGAGAGTACGTCCGAGAAGTAGGCCACATTGGGACTTCGTCATCTGCAGCTGCAATGCCGGAGTGGTCTCATGTTCCAATATCTTTCTCTGCGGAGGATGCAGCTGGTATCAAGTTCCCGCATGCAGATCCATTGGTTATCACTGCTGATATTGCCGGAACTGAAGTCCGAAGGGTGCTAATCGACGGAGGTAGCTCGGCAGATATCATATTTGTACAAGCCTTCGATCAGTTATGCATTTCCCGGAAGCATCTTCTCCCAGCGGCTCGTCCTCTGCAAGGCTTTGCAGGACCTCCGCTAGATGCACTTGGCCAGATAGGCCTGGAAGTAACCTTCGGAGAAGGTTTACTAGCCCGAACTGAAGAAGTTATCTTTGATGTGGTGGATGCCCCGTATGCTTATAATGTTATCTTTGGCCGAGGCATGTTGAATCAGTTCGGAGCTGTGGCGCATCACAATTACTTGTGCATGAAGATGCCCACACAATCAGGAGTTCTGACAGTCTTCGGAGATCAAGCCATAGCTCGGAGAGCAGAATATGGTCATGGTCCTCCTCTTGATCCGAGGCAAGTAAACAATGTCCAAGATAATGGAGAAATTTTTTCAGCCTCCTCCGAAGCTTCGAAGAAATCGTTTCCAAGACCAAGTCCCGAAGGAGAGATTGCAACGAAGATCATTGTCAAAGATGGTAAAGAATACACTTTTCAGTTTGGTAAAGATTTACCTCCCGAAGTTGCAACTTCCTTGGAAAAGGTTGTAGGAGAAAATTTGGATGTCTTCGCCTGGTCTGACGAAGATATCACCGGAGTCGATCGGGATATTATTGAGCACAGCTTGCTTGTAAACCCGAAGGCCCGGCCTGTTCGACAAGGGCTCCGGAAGATGTCCGCAGAGAGAGCTGCTCTAGCTAAGGACGAAGTTGAAAAACTGTTGAAGGCTGGGATTATCAGAGAAGTGGCCCATACTGAATGGTTAGCCAACCCAGTCTTCGTCAGGAAGAAGTCCTCCGGAAAGTGGCGCATGTGCATTGATTTCACATCCTTGAATAAAGCATGCCCACGTGACCCCTACCCCATGCCCCGAATTGATCAACTAGTTGACTCCACTGCAGGTTCGGAGTTACTAAGCTTCCTCGACGCGTATTCCGGATATCATCAAATATGGTTGAAGCGCGAAGATGAAATCAAAACGAGCTTTGTAACTCCTTCGGGAGTCTTTTGCTATGTAAGAATGCCCTTTGGCCTAAGAAATGCCGGGGCTACTTTTTCAAGATTAGTTGCTAAGGCTCTAGGTCATCAACTAGGTCGCAATGTGGAGGCCTATATGGATGATATTGTAATAAAGAGTGCTTTAAAGCACCAACATAGCCTAGACTTAGCAGAAACATTCAATAGCCTTCGGGCATGTGGCATCCGCCTTAACCCCGAAAAATGTATATTCGGAGCTAAGGCTGGAAAGTTGTTAGGGTACTTAGTTTCAAGCAGGGGAATTGAAGCTAGCCCTACTCAAATAACTGCGCTGCAGAAGATGGCTCCTCCGGAGAATATAAAGCAAGTGCAAAAGCTGACCGGACGTCTGGCCGCACTTAGCAGGTTTTTATCAAGGTCTGCGGAGAGAAGCTTGCCAATCTTTAAAGCTTTGAAAGGGTCCGAAGATTTTGCATGGACACCGGAGTGTCAGAAAAGCTTCGAAGATATTAAAGATTATCTCAGCAATCTTGCTACACTTACGGTGCCTATTGCGGATGAAACCCTACTTCTATATCTTGCAGCCACAGGCTCAGCAGTCAGCGCAGTCCTTGTCAGAGAAGCTGATATCAATGGGAAGTTGGTTCAAAATCCTGTCTATTTTGTATCCGAAGCATTGTCAGGAGCGAAGACAAGATACTCCGAACTTGAGAAGTTCGTTTATGCTCTGATAATGGCTTCGAGGAAGCTAAGACATTATTTTTTGGCTCACAATGTAATTGTACCAACTTCGTATCCTTTAGGAGATATGCTCCGAAGCAAAGATTCCACTGGAAGAATTGGAAAGTGGGCAGTAGAACTAGCACCCTTCGGCATATCTTTCCTGGCAAGGACAGCTATCAAATCTCAAGTCCTGGCAGACTTCGTAGCAGAGTGGACTCCACCTGCGAAGTTGACTCCGGAGAAATCAGATGACGGAGTCTGGACTGTTTACTCCGATGGAGCTTTCCAAGCATCCGGAGCAGGCATTGGGGCAGTATTAATTTCTCCATCAGGACAGAGAGCAATGTACTCCGCAAGACTCAACTTTAAGTCTACCAATAATATAGCGGAGTACGAAGGAATATTATTGGGACTCCGGAAAGCACGTGCTCTAGGGGCTACAAGGATAATTATAAAAACAGATTCTCAGATAGTAGCAGGGCACGTAGACAAGAGTTTTCAAGTCCGACATCCACAGCTCGCAAAGTACTTAGAAGAAATTCGCAAGATCGAAGCACATTTCAAGGGTATTTCCATTCGGAGTATACCAAGAGCTGAAAACGTGCAAGCGGACATTTTAGCGAAGGCTGCTGCCGGAGCTGTGGATGTGCCTGACGAAGCTTTCTATGAGGAGCTCAATATGCCTTCGGTGCCACAAGTTGCTTCTGCAGAGATTCTCTGCATTCCTAGTGCAGATTGGAAAGATTCAATCATAGAACTCTTGCAAGGAGGAACGAATTTGCCCGAAGAGCCCCAATTGTCAAGGTTAAAGCTCAGAGCAAGAAACTATCAGTTAATCAACGGTATATTATACAAGGCCGGAGTATGTTCCCCTCTACTCCGATGTATATCTCAAGCCGAAGGCCAAGAAATTCTTCGAGAAATTCACGAAGGCCTTTGTGGAAGCCATTTAGCCCCTAGAGCTCTGGCAGGAAAAACACTTCGCCAGGGGCTTTATTGGCCCACAATAACAGCTGATGCGGAGAGCTTGGTCCGCACTTGCCAAGGATGTCAGTGGATGGGTCGACGGAGTCATCGCCCACCAACAGCTCTTCAAGTCATTGCTCCGGTATGGCCTATGGCCAGATGGGGTATGGATCTAATTGGTCCCTTTCCGTTAGCAAAGGGAAATCTGAAGTTCGCAGTGGTAGCCATTGAATATTTTTCTAAGTGGGTCGAAGCAGAGCCCTTAACAGCTATCACTTCGAATAATGTACAGAAATTCTTCTGGAAAAACATTATTTGCCGGTTCGGAGTGCCTAGATATCTCACAGTTGATAATGGAACACAGTTCGACGCAGAACCATTCAGGAAGTTTTGCGAAGACCTAGGTATTCAACTATGTTTTGCTGCAGTGAGACATCCTCAGTCAAATGGAGCAGTTGAGCGAGCCAATGGAAATATCTTATCAGGGCTAAATCGAAGAATAGTAGGGTTGTCAAAGGGACTGTGGACCGAAGAGCTTCCGAAGATTCTGTGGTCCATTCGGACTACGCAAACAAGGTCCACAGGTTTTACTCCGTTCAGACTACTATTCGGAGATGAAGCTATGACTCCAACGGAGCTCAAAGGGGGCTCACTTCGCAGCACCGAACCAGACATCGAAGAAGAAAGACAAGCTTCGTTAGATTTGTCAGAAGAGACAAGGCTTCGAGCTGTAGCTAATTTATCAAAGTATCATCAGCAGACGAAGACTTGGTATGACCCGAAGGTTAAGCTCAGCGAGTTAAGACCGGGTCATCTTGTTCTACGAAGCATTATAGCACCAGGGAAGTTAGGCAATAAATGGGAAGGTCCATATCTAATCGTCCGCTCGGGGCGCCCTGGTTCATTTAAATTAGCTAATTTAGAAGGTGAAGAGTTAGCGCATACTTGGCATGCGGAGCACCTAAAGCGATACTTCGCATAAGGGCTCCTTGTAATTCGTTTGTAATCACCTCTAAATTAATAAAGCATACACCCTGATAGTTGCCTTCCCCTTGACACTCCTAGTTTCCCGAGCGGACGCGCTGGGACGGAAGTCGATCGAGAGGGAAGTGTCATTAAGCTGGGCTGTATTTCCGGACTTCGTACCCATAAAGTCGAAGCCTCCGGTGTGGTGGCTGAAATCCATCCGGAGCCCAAGCTGATACCTTGTAGGCATCCGTAAAAGAGCCAATACCACATTCTACGGAGTCCAAGCTTCGGCTGGTAGACTTCCGTAAAAAGAGCCGAAGGTGGCCAAAATCTGCGGAGTCCAAGCTGCAGCTTGTCAGACTTCCGTAAAAAGAGCCGAAGGTGGCCAAATTCTGCGAAGTCCAAGCTCCGGCTGGTAGACTTCTGCAAAAATAGCCGAAGGTGGCTACAAATTCTGCGAAGTCCAAGCTCCGGCTGGTAGACTTCTGCAAAAATAGCCGAAGGTGGCTACAATTTCTGCGAAATCCAAGCTCCGGCTGGTAGATTTCCGCACAAAACAGCCGAAGGTGGCTAAAGCAAAACAGCATTTAAGCCATGAGCTTCGAATGACTGTTCATATGCGTCCAAAGTGACATAAATTTTTTAAGACATTAAAGTGTCATGGAAGTTATCTCAATTGATTTCTTTCATGAAATAAACAAAGGTACCAAGTTACCATTTTTCTGACTACAAATAGTCAAAGACATTTCATAAGATTTCAAAAGATCTTTAAATGACAGAGGGGCTCCGAACCCCCAAAAAAATTGTACTCCGAAGTTTTTTCTTTGTGCATAACCATCTTCGAATACAGTTCGAAGTTGCTTATACCCAAAGAGGGGCTAGTAAATATGGAGACAATTTTAAATCGGCATTCATTATCAAAACAAATGTATTTACAAATTACATTATGAAAAATTGGTATCTATACCAAGAAGGAATCGGAGACCTCTTCGGTCCCGAGAGCTAGGGGTGGAACGACTAGTTCCAACATCGGAAGTTCTAAGAACTTTACGTTTAACTCTCTTCCTCCCCTTCGAAGCTCTAAAATCCTTCTGTTCTTGTTGAAGCTCGGCCCAAGTTCGAAGCCGCTCGGGGCTTCTTTCCCAGCTTCTAAGATCTTCAGATCTCTTATTTTGGGCTTCACCTTCGTCTTCGGACCACTTAGTGTCTTCAGAAGACGAGGTGTTTGCGTCGCTCTCTTTATCTTCCTCTTTAATATAAGACATTATGTCTTTGATTACTTCGGGCGCAATAACGCCGGAGTCATCACGAGGGATAAGGAATCGAGGACGTTTATAACTCTTGAGAAGTTCGAAGGTGTTCCATAGTGAGCGAAGTTCGCTATTAAGTTCTAACACTTCGACATCTTCCACAAGAGGCAAAGCCTAAAAATATGACAAACAAGATTTTCATTGATAAAAATTTACAAACATCAACTTTACATAATCAAAAATTCCTAAAAAATCCTAAACCTGCGGATTCGGAGGAGGCTGACTGCTCGAAGCTTGACTCCGAACTTGCTTTTGGCGTTGGCCTTCGTCAATCCAAGCCTTGATCGCAGATCGACCTTCGGCTCTCCATGAAGTCTGGAAGGCTCGCCAAGCAACAGCTACACTTTCGGAAGGCTTTAAAAGTCGGTCGTCGTCGAAGATGATGGAGCCCTGTGCGCTCGGAGTGATTGATCGGCCCAAATCCTCGTAGTAGCGAAGTATTCCAAGGGCAGACACTTGTCCGGAGAGTTCTCCGTAACGTATGCCTGCCGTCTTCATTTGCTTCGCTGCTCCTTGGATTCTTTTTAGCCGGCGCAGCAGAGTTACATTGTCATCCGAAGGTAGTGATCCAGTAGTACCGAAGTACTCCAAGACACCTAACATTTGTTCGATGACCTCCGAAGCCACCTTCTCCGACTTAACCTTTTCTTCAACAAGCATATCCTTAGCCGAAGTTGTTTCAGTTAAAATTCCGGAGATTCTTGCATTCTCCGTAGCCAAAGCATTCTTTTGAGTTAGGAGCTGGCCAGCCTCTTCTTGCAGCCTTACAAGTGCGGAGTCCTTCGCAGCATCCTCCGTCCGCAGTCTCTCAATCTCCGCTCGAAGCACAACTCTTTCTGCTTCGAGCTCTTTTCTTGCAGCTTCCAAGCTCTGCCTAGCCCTTCGCTCTGCTATTATCACATTGTCCATTTGAGATACTCGACCTTCGGAGAAGTTAAGATTTCTTTGAAGGGTTTCGTTCTCTTCCCGAAGTTGAGCAATTTCGTTTTCATTCGACAAAGCTGCAGCGCGGGCTAAGACTGCTTGCTAAGAAAAAGAAAAACGAGAATAAGAAATTATTCATATATAATTCATTATTTGGTTCGAAGATGCTTTATACCTGATAAGCTGCTCTTTCCACAGCAAGGCTAAGCTCCGAACCCTTCACTCTACTTAAGCGGGCTACCAGTTCTGTTTCCCCGACTTGGCGACTGGCTGCACCCAAAGGTTTAACCAAAGTCCCAAGTCCGGTTTTCTCCTCCAAAAAAGGAGTTATGAGAGGAATCAATTTCGAAGCTTTCTGGTCAGCCCTGCTTAGCGAAGGTCCGGAGGTCTCTTCCGAGGCCCTTGGAACTTCAGAAGATGGCCCCCCCTCAGTCGATTCACTTTCGTCCGTTGATTCAGACGAAGTCGATCCTTGAGCTGGGAGGGGCTCGATGTGTCTTTTCCCTCTTCCAGGCCCCGGTAGAGCAACTCCCGGTTGCGGCCCCGAAGCTGTCGAAGGTCTTAGAGTTGTATCTTCGAGGGATACTTCGACAGCAGCAGGCTCTGAAAAAACCAAAAATATTACACATTGTATAATTTTGCAGAAATTGATAAGAATTAAGCAAAATTTACCTTCGATATTCTCTGGAATATCAAGCACCGGGCTGATCGGAGGATCATAAGTGTAGTCCTCATCCGAATCAGCCGTTAAATCTTGGGCTACAGGAGCATCGTCCTGAAGAGCCCTTGTTACTTCTTCAAGAATCGAAGCCATAGTGACTTCGACTCCCTCTTCATCCGCAGGCACTCCGGCCTGAGTTGTGTCTTCCTGAACTACCGAAGTCATTGGTTGATCAACATTGTCTCCTGACTCCGGTATGTTCGCAGGCACTTCGGCCTCATCCACACCCATAGGGGCTTCGATTTGCTCTCCCTGGGTATCCGGAGCTCTTGTTTCTTCGATGTTGGCTTGAGGCTCCGGAATACCTGCAATATCTTCAATGAGAATACTTCGTTGAGCTGCATCTTCGTCAATTAATCTTACTAGTAAAATACCTTCGTCTTCTTTAGAGCTAGAAGCCGAAGCTCTTGAGCTCGAAGGTGCGAGGTTTTTTCGGCTTCCGAGCCACCTTCTTCGTCGGAGTCTTTGCGGAGCTGGATGCTCCAGCTTCGGCTACTCTCTTCTTGGGTCCTTTCTCTTGAGGCACCCAGTCCATCAGAGGGGGCGGAGTTAACTCCAACATTCCCATACTCTGTTAAAACGCTCCCAACTTCCGACTAATTTGATTCGCCATTCCTTTTCTGACGGAGTTGGAGCACCCAAGATCTTCTCCGAAGCCCTTATAATTTGCTCCGAAGTAATAGGGGCTGAAGAAGCTATAAAAAAAAATAACTCAAGTTAATCTTTCTTCGAAGTAAATATGTATTATGCATGTTGTTTCGAAGTTACCTGCAGGGCTCGAAGTATAGCTTATCTTGCGGAGACCGCCTTCCGAGTCATCTTCGAAGGCGATAGGCCAGTTGGCCATCAACGGAGAAATTTGAAGTCCGATGAACTCTTCGGCTAAGTCCCGCATGCTCAACCTTTTGCTGATTTTTGAAGCAAGTTGAGGCGAGCTTCGAGTTGACCTTCGTCAGGCTGTACTAAGGCTTCCTTCCGGAACTGTATTTCCTTGAGGGGACCGGCCAGAGGATTACCCACTCCAACTTCGGCATAAAACCATCTTAGCA